>JAODAL010013897.1:0-89448 GCA_025379985.1 Phyllomedusa bahiana
TTTGAAAAGGGTTTTTTCTGGGGGTTAAAGTGTCAAAAGGGCTCCAGGGCTGGACACAAATTGCATAATTTGAGGCTTAAAATTTTCTGGGGCTGGAGTCACTATGGGGTCCCATCATTTGATCTCCAAGGGAGTCTGTCCCCAATCACTGAAGAAGGATTTGGAGGAAAAATGAAACCATTGAATTTATTGGCTGAATCACTCTCAGAAGCCAGGAGGGAAATGTCTTCTCAATAAGAAGGTTTTGGGGATGATTAGGACATTTTTATTACTTATGGGGTGTGCGGACGAATTAACACATCTACACGTGTAAAAAATACCTTTAAAAACTGCAGGGAGGGGTGTATGTTGTATGTTATCACACTTAAAAAAAAAAAGCAAAATGATAATAATGTAAAACTATAAATAAAACTTTCCTAAATAAATTCTGTAAACAAATGTCAGTTACCAAAAAATATAATAAATGACAGTCACTGTACAAAACAGCATAGTGCCCTTTGTGATCTGTGGGTAAAAACAGGTTTAGGGGGTCATGCTGTGGTACAGGACAGGTATAGTCAATGTCCAGTAAACAAAAAATGGTGGTTGAAAAGACTCCTTTTTCCAGCACTTTTAATCTGGGGGCCCATGCAGGTTTGGGCTCATGCTGTGGCCCAGGACAGGTATGGTCAATGTCCAGTGAAACTAAAAATGGTGGTTGAAAGGCTTCTTTTTCCGGCACTTTTTAATCTGTGGGCAGACGGTTTTATGGTCATCTGTGGTACAGAACAGGTATAGTCATTGTCCAGTTCAACTAAAAATGGTGGTTGTTAAAAGACTCCTTTTTTCCGGGCACTTTTTAAATCTGGGGGTCATGCAGGTTTAGGGCTCATGCTGCGTTCCAGGACAGGGATATTCAATGTCCAGTTCAAGTAAAATTATGGTTCAAATCATACTGCCTTCTGGCACTTTTTAATTTGTGGGTGATGCAGGTTTAAGGTCATGCTGTGGTGCAAGACAGGGATAGTGAATGGTCTGTGATTTTTTTCTGTGCTTTTATAACCTAAGTGTTTTTGCCTAAGATGTAGCACGTATCCATTTGACGTTGTGGATGTTAATTCAGCTTCTCCCGCCCTGTTTGGGTGTAATAATGAAGGTGTTGTTCCTCTCCCATAGACTTTAATGGTCATCGGCGATAATCTATTATCGACTATCGAATATCTTATTGATAATTGCCAATATCGACTACCGACCCGATGACGATAGTCAACGTAATCGCTCATCACTACCCCTTAATTTAATCTGCCCCATGTCAAAGGAGAGCAGCTAAATTATATTTCCTAATGTCAGGAACATTTAATCCTCCTTACTGAGTACATTATTATTTTAATGGCAATACACAGTCATCTTCCACTGCAGATAAAAAAAGAAAACATGGATCACAACTTTTTGATATCTAAATGTTTTAATAAGGGAATGGTTTGTAATGGGTACAGCAGCTTCAAAATGCACATAATTTTGAGTAAGTGACAGCGAGCCAACATATGTAGTGGAAGCAAACCCAACAAGAAAACGCTGAGCATTTTTTTTTTTATTAATTAGTGGTGAATAGTTGAGGGTATATATTGATTCTGCAATTTTGCTTATTTGTACTTTATACCCAGATATTTTATCTGAGGCTAGGGAGACAGGTAGTGATCGAAGTCCAGACAGCACAAGATTAGGGGCTGGAGAGATCGTCAACAGCTCGGATTTCGAACTGTTAACCTTACACACAGTAAATAAGTAAAATTTAGCAAAATATCAAAAATTATCAGGACATCTTCGAGCGGTCTATCGAGGAAAAAAAATATCATTAAATAACTCCTTCTTTAGAGTACAGGTACCAACCTTAATGCCTTTAACTGGAGCTACACCATTTAGCGCAATAGCGGTTCTGTGATAATGGAAATCCCTCCCAGGTTCCTCTCTTCAGCCAAAAAGAATCAGACAAAAAACCTGGTGTGTTAACATTTTTTTTGACAGGTTTTAGTACAGAGGTTCTAAATGCTCTGTTTTTTAGGGTGTAACCTGACCTCTTCCAGTACTGATAGGACTTTATGGATATTTGAGACAGCTTTTTTTTTTTTTCAAATCCAACTTGTGAACCATACCCGTGTGAATATACCATTTGGGTATATTTACATGATGTATTTCGCGCCAAAATATGCCCAAAGTAAGCTTTGAATAATGTTCTAAACACCTCTCGTTGATTCCAATGTAAAGTCCATGCTGTCGTTCACACAACACTGATTTTACAAATATTTTTGAGACGATTTTACTCAATTAAATTTAGGTGCCTTGTCCATTCTTGAGGCATTTATGTGAGTAAAATCCCCCAAAGGAAACAAGGGGGAGTGGATTTTCTCTGTGGAAATGGTTAAAAAAAAATGTCCACCAAAGTGTGGACCAGTTTTCGAACTGATTCCATGGCAGAAATCCGCTCCTGCACAAGCTGGATCTCTGTATTCACTTAGTGTAGTCTCCACAGGAAAGGCACCTTACAGGGCACAGTGTACAGAGCTCTGTCCCTCTATATCAACCGCCAGATCCCCTATTCCTGTGTCATTCCAGAGTAGGTCCCTATGTCACCTTTCCAGATCTCTGATCCCTTTGTCACCCTCCGATTTTTGTTATTGCTAGTGGTTTGCATAACTTTAAATTCTGTGACAATTTTTAAAATTGATAGTGCCTTTTCAACCATGCTATAGCACACACTAAGCACATACAGTACAAATAAAATGCTATAGGTCATGATTACACACACATTCACAAGGTCGCTATATACATACAAACACAAGATGCGATCAAATGTACATGAACACACTCACTATACACCATACTTGCCAACTTTTGAAAGTGGCCTTCAGGGAGATTTTGAATTGCAGCTTGTCGCCTTCATGATTTGAGTGGGCCACACCCCCTGTTTTACAAGACATGCCCTCTTTTGCACAAAGTTACACCCCCTTGTCACATCTATGTAACAGCTTTGGAGGAAAACTGATAAGAGGATGTGGTATCATTCAGCTTTACTAACCATTTGGTCGCCTAATCAGCATCCAAACTGGGTCACAAAACATCAAGCTTTCCTTCACAGCCTATTTACAATGTGGTCCCTATGCACCAAGTGATGTCAGGGCAGCATCTCATGATGGTTTACCCTGGTAACACCACTTTTTAATGAGCAGCCCACAGCCAGTAGAAAAAAAGTACTCAGATGTATAACATGATATAGCTGCCATATAGCCTTAGGCTAAAACTGACCAAACATTGTCAACTTGTGACTATGTTAGGCCCCTTTTCAGCCATATATGCTGCACTAGTGTACAGAGTACAGAATATAGCAATTCTGTCCCACAAATATGTGAAAAAAGGCTAATGTTAATCTATAGCTGCACTGTGGCTGTGCCACAATATATGTCTGATTACTTTTTAGCAGGTGTTCAGGCTCATCCATCTCATTTAAATTATTTTATTTATAGGACAAGTTTATTACAGTTTTCAAACACTATATGCAGGGGTGTAACTAGAGAAGCCTAGGCCCCATAGCAAACTTTTGGATGCCCATATAGATAGGCAGGCAGGGTATAGGGGCCATAAAGGTAGGAAGGCAGAGTTTAGGTAGCTATAGGGGCCCCATAGAGGCAGACAGGGCTTAGGGTAGGCTATAGGGGCCCCATGCAGGCAGGCAGGGCATAGGGTAGGTTATATATATATATATATATATATATATATATATATATAATAATATATATATATACAGCAGTCTAAATTAGGTGAGGCTATAAAAATAGGCAGGCTGGGCTTTGGGGGGGCTATATATAGACAGGCAGGGCTATAGGGGCTATAAATAGGCAGGCAGGGCTATAGGGGCCCAATATATAGGCAGGCAGGGGGCTTCATTAATATTTAAAAAAATAAGAAATCACTTACTTACCTGTCTCTCGCTCCCTCGCAGCTCTGCTCCTGGGCAGTCTGTGCTCGGCACGGGCCGCGCGATGATGTGACGTTATCGTGCAGCCCACGTCAGCACTGTGAGCCGGTGCAGGCTGATTAGTAGAGCGGAGTCGCTCTGCTCTGCAAATACCGGCCAGTCCTGCCTTTGAGCGCTCGGGCCCCGCAGCTCCGCGTATCCCGGCAGTTAACTAGTATGTTCACTGCCGGCAGGCGCAGGAGCCGAACTACCAGGGTAGCAGACGTGTTAGCTTTATTTAAAACACCCCTGGCTTTCTAAACCCAAAAAACTTCTGTCCCCCAAAAAACCAAAAAACTAAACACAGGGGGAAAAAAAAAGTATTTAGCCCAGCCCCCAAAATTGTGCAAGTTCCCCCACTTAAAAAAAGAGAGGCCGGGAAATTTTTTAATCAAAAGGTAAACCTCAACTACGAAGAAAAAATGAGAAAAAAAAATCCAGAAAATCCATTGTCTGAAATTTGGGGAAAAAATTTATTTGCAAAATTTTGGTGGAAAATAAGTAAATTTGGGGCCCCTACAAACAACAAGATTTCTGGCTCTCACAAAACCTGTAGCAACTTCTTTAAGGCCCCCTCTGTCCTCCACTCATTACCTGAAGTAAGGCACCTGTTTTGAAAATTTTTATCAGTATAAAAGACACCGTTTCCCCAAAACCCCTTTACACTCCAAACCCTATGGGAAGACCCAAAAAAGGGTGTCAAAGGACCCCGGGAAAAAAAATTGTGCCGCACCAGGTTAGGGAAGACTGAAACTGCAATAGGCAAAGCTCATGGGTTAAGAAATTAACTTTGGGGGAAACAAAATTAGAAAGGAAGACATAAAACCACTGTTTAAACTCCCCTCGATCTGGGGGTCCATGCAAGAACTCACCCATGGGGTTTAAAATGAAACACAAGAATGATGACCCAAAAAAACCCCGAACCACAAAAGGGGGGGTAGTGAAAAGAAACCGCAGAGAGCGGGGGCCAACGTAACCAAAGGGGTAAACCCCTCAGTAACACAAATACCCCGCCCCGGGACTTTAGTCCTGCATTTCCCCGTAAATTTTCCAGGGGCCCGTCGATGTTTGCTAGAGAGCAGTTGATATTGTGAAAGTTATATGGTCAAAATGGGAAAACCCAAAATAGAACTGTTTTGGGAGAAACCCAACTCGCAAATTTTGGGGGGAGAGAGAATGCTGAGTTTTCATCCAAAGAAAAACCCCCAATTTTACTGGAACATGGGGGGGACAACACAGCTTTGGGGGATTCTCTGCAAAAGGACCCAGGGGGAACCGAACCCTGAACAAGAAAAAATGAAAGGGGCCATGATCCTGAGAAATTTTTTTGCAAACCCCCTTAAATCAAACAAGGGCAATTTAAAAAGAAACCTGGCCGGATTTTTTCACATGACAAAAGAACCCAACAAAACCCCCAAGGGAACCCTAGTGGCTTTGGGAAGAAGCAATTTTAAGGGGCCGGAGGGCCTAGCCAGTTCCCCCAGAAAATCAACCCCATAGAAAAAAACCCTTTTGGGGGAATTGAAAGTCCAGTTCCCAGCAAAAGCCCCAAAAAAATCAAATGCCCCTAGAAAGATCTCCAAAGGGGAAAAATGGGCCAACATACCAGTAACATTTTGTTTCCCAAAACCCTGAAAAGACTTACAGAAAAAAATTTTACCTCGGTCATTGCCAAAAAAGAAAATTTAGGGTGAACTTTTTTTTATTGAACCCAAAATATTTATTTTTCCCCCATAATTTTTCAAAAAAAATTTTTTCCAAAACAAAAAAATTATTTTCTGGATATTTTTTCTCATTTTGTCTCTCATAATTGAGTTCTACCAACGGTCAATTAAAGTCCTCCCCATTCTTTTAAGTGGGAGAAAAAGGGCCCAATTTTTGGGGAAAATAAAAATTTTTTTTTTTTTCCCCACTGTATGACCAATATAAAATGTCTGTGATGGAAAAGGGTCAGAATAATAAGCCTCATTTTGGTGTCAGTTTTTGCTATAAAAAAATAATTGAAAAACAGTTTTTTTACCCGTTTAATGGGACCTAGTAATGTAAAAAATAGCATAAAAATAAAAGTACAGACCAAAAATTTTACACAACCCCAACCCCTTTAAAGTTTTCTGCATTTTATGACTATAAAAAAATTTCAGATTCACACTTTTTGGCATCAAAACCTAAAGAATTAACACATGGGGGAAATTTTAAAAATTTACAAAAAATGGGGAAACAACGGGAAAAAAATTCTTTTTATTCTAAGGGTTTTCAAAGGCCCCCCTTTTTGCTTTTATTACTGCCCTTTTTCACACCCTTGGCATTCTCTGATTTAGCTTCAAAAAGGTAGTCCCCCTTAATGGTCTTCCAACAGTCTTTAAGGAAATTCCCCCGAGATGCCTTTTGCACTTGTTTGGGGCCCCCTTTTTTTTTTTCCTTTTCTCTGCGGTCCACTCACCCCCAAACCCCATCTCGACCCGGGTTTTTAGGTCGGGGGACCCGTGGAGGCCAAGGGCACTGGGCCCCAGCATCCCAAAAACCCCCCCTTGGTCAAATAGGGCCCTTTCACAGTCTGAAGGTGTGTTTTGGGTCAATTTTCCCCGTTTAAAAAAAAAAGATGGGGCCCCAAATAAAAACCCAAAACCGGGTGGAAAAGCATGGCCCCTTTCAAGATTCTGTGGTAACCATGCTGGTTAAGTATTCCGTCAATTTTGAATAAATCCCCAACAGTGTCACCAGCAAAGCACCCCCATACCATTACACCTCCTCCTCTATGCTTCACGGTGGGAACCAGATATGTAGAGTCCATTCGTTCACCTTTTCTGCGTCGCACAAAGACACGGTGGTTGGAAACAAAGATCTTAAATTTGGACTCAATAGAGCAAAGCACAGATTTCCACTGGTCTAATGTCCATTCCTTGTGTTCTTTACCCCAAACAAGTCTCTTCTGCTTGTTTGCCTGTCCTTATCAGTGGTTTCCTAGCAGCTATTTTACCATGAACGCCTGCTGCACATAGTTTCCTCTTAACAGTTGTTGTAGAGATGTGTCTGCTGCTAGAACTCTGGGTGGCATTGACCTGCTCTCTAATCTGAGCTGCTGTTAACCTGCGAATTCTGAGGCTGGTGACTCGGATGAAGTTATCCTCCGCAGCAGAAGTGACTCTTGTTCTTCCTTTCCTGGGGCAGTCCTCATGTGAGCCGGTTTCTTTGTAGCGCTTGATGGTGTTTGCCACTGCACTTGGGGACACTTTCAAAGTTTTCCCAATCTTTCGGAGTGACTGACCTTCATTTCTTAAAGTAATGATGGCCACTCGCTTGTCTTTAATTAGCTGCTTTTTTCTTGCCATAATACAAATTCTAACAGTCCATTCAGTAGGACTATCAGCTGTGTATCCACCTGACTTCTACACAACACAATTGATGGTCCCAATCCCATTTATAAGGCAAGAAAACCATTTCAGGTGACTACCCCTTGAAGCTCATCAAGAGAATGCCAAGATTGTGCAAAGCAGTAATCAAAGCAAAAGGTGGCTACTTTTTTTTTTTTTTAAATATATTTTATTTGGTACCACACATAGAGAAAACAAGAATACCATACCATATAATACAGCACAGTAGTCAATATAAACGTTAATTAACATATAGTAAGTACCAACATTTCTCCAATATATTATAATGCTTATGATCACAATTACTGTGGAAAAATTAAAGAACCAAAAATTGTATACCGAACAGATTAATTTGGACTTTCCTTAATTATCTGTCCCGTTTGTTTCCAGATAGCCAAAAAGGGCTCCTTGATATCCGTTTATTGCCAATTTAACATATAGGAAACACCATCTAAAATTCGCAATCCAGGGTATGCATGAACAAAAATTAACACAACCTTAACATAACCAGCCGGATTCTATATGTTTCTTGACTTTCATGCAATGCTACTAGATCAAAAGGCACTGCTCACCCTTTTTTGATATCTCATTTACTACTTTTTATTTCTGCTACCCCATCTGCCCCTGTGTACCACTTTTTGGAGGACTGCAGTTTTCCCCAATGTCCCAGAAGCGCTTCTCTCAAAAAACCATCCGGTATATTGAAAACATTTGTCCAACCTATTTATTTCGGCTTTGTATAAAATTCCTCTATGAATGGCCTCCATTTTCTAAAGAAATTTTTCACCAATTTTTCTTTATGTCATTCCGTATAAAATTTGATCGGCCAGAGCATTTTATTTTAGTTTGTTCTATACCATTGTTAATATCTGGCACCTCCGATTCCAACCCTTTGGTCAATATACATCTTTTTGCAACCATGAGTATGATGTGGACAATTGCTGGGAATCTGTTTCCTTGGGGCGATAGTACCCCAGTGTCTCCCTCGCTCTGTCCATGCAACAGGAAAGCAACCGGTGTACCCTCAGTTGGTTGTCCTCTCATTGAGGACACCAGAGTCCTTACATCCCTCCAGAAAGTTTGGGAATCATAGGGCAAAAACCACAGCCCATGATATAAATTTTGTTTTGGCTTCATTACATTTTGGGCAGGCAATTTTTCTGTCTGGGAGGTTTGGGTTTGTTGGGAGAATATCAAATGCATAAATTTGCTGCATGGGCTATTTTAAAATAAGTTTCTTCCATTTTCGTTGGATGATGTGCTTACGTATCAGCCCCCAACCCGAAACAATATCTGCACCCACATCATCAATGCCTAGCCACTTATTCCATTTCTTAAAACCTTCCTCTGCGTCCCGGGATACATATTTATCTCTAATATAGGCATATATGTCAGCAATAGATTTTTTACTTGGACTGGTCCCTAATAATCTGTCAAAATAATTTATTTCCCTTTCTTTTCTTATATCCTGCAATCTAGATGTGCAAAAGGACTTGAGTTGCAAATATTGTAATATTTGGTTGCTTGGGATATTAAATTCTATTTTTAGTTCCTCAAATGTTTTCCATCTATTTTCTGTTGAATGGATTAATCTAGCTACAGAATCTATCCCATTAATTCTCTATGCTTTAAACCACTTGCTATTTCTCCCTGCCGGAAATTCTCTATGATCCCAAATGGGTAAATATTTAGAAATTCCATATGCCAGCCCAAATCTCTTCCTCAGTTCCTTCCAAGTTGCTACTGTGTCTCTTAATAGAACCGACTGCTTTACGCTAGCTGGTGTGTTTGCAAGCTTTAAATGTAGGATGCTAGTCAATCTGTCACCAGCTAAATTCTCTTCCATATCCCAGTCTGAATAATAATTCGACTGGTGTTTCCAATCTAGAATATGTCTGGTGAGACAGGCTATATTATAGCTACGCAAGTTTGGTAGATTTAGACCCACTTCCGTCTTACGGGACTGCAGTTTTGTAAGGGCTATTCTCGGCCTTTTCCCGCTCCAAATAAATTTTGAAACCATTTTGTTAAATAGCTATGTCTACATGTCGGAGCAAAATGGGGATTGTCTGCAGAGGATACAAAAGCCGCGCGAAAGAGATCATTTTGACGAGATGCACGCATCCCAGCAGGGACAGAGGCAGGTCTTGCCAATTCTGCAATTCTTTCTGAATTTTGTCAAAAAGGGGGTTATAATTTAATTTATAGAGTGAAGATGGCAAATGTCCAATCTTGATTCCCAAATATTTGATGTAATCTTTTGCGATTTTAATCCCTGTGTCCCTAATGGCCCTCATTACTCTTGGTATTTTTTCTCCTATCCACAATAGTTCACATTTTTCGCGGTTAATGCAGAATCCAGAAAAATCTCCAAATTTGTTAATCAAATCCAAGACCTTGGGCAAATGTAACCCCGGATCACTCATAAACAAAAGCACATCATCTGCGAATGCCGTCAACTTTAACTCCTTTTTTCCTATCAGAATCCCCTTGTAGACCTGAGATTGTTCTAATGTGCGTAACAAAGGTTCTAATGTGAGATTAAAGAGGAGGGGTGATAATGGACATCCCTGTCTTGTTCCCTTATACATGTTGAAGGCATCTGACCTAAACCCTGGAGTATACACTGCTGCCCTGGGATTCCCATATAGAACCGAGATAAAGTGTATTTCACCTTTTATCCCAAATTTGTCCAATACTAAATTTAACCAAGGCCAGCGAACGCTATCAAAAGCTTTCTCGGTGTCTAAGGACACCAATGCATTGGCTGACTGTGGCCCTCTATCTCGCGTTTGTACATCCAGGGCTCCTACCACTTTTCTGATATTAGTTACTGCAGCCCTGCCCTTCACAAACCCTACTTGTGCTGGTCCTATTAAGTTGGGGAGAAGATTTGCAAGTCTGTTGGCCATGACTTTGGCAATGAGCTTAATGTCCTGGTTTATGAGCGAAACGGGCCTGAAAGATTCTACCCTGGTGTGATCCCTTCCTGTTTTTGGAAGCACTTTTATAAATGCTAGGTTGGCCTCTGTCGAAATACCTTCGCCCTGTAGTAGCGTTGTGAAGTACTGGGCCAGTAATGGTGATATCTGGGTTTGCAATATTTTGTAGAACTCTGATGGATATCCATCAGGGCCCGGTGCCTTCCCAGCTCCCAACATTTTTATTGTTTTTTGGATCTCATCTGGGGTTATCGGGGCATTTAGCATTTCTCTTTGTTCCTCCGATACCTCGGGTAGGTGACAATTGCTCAAGAAGGTTTCTGCCTCCCCCATTGAGTCCCCTTTAGTGTCTTGATATAGTTTTCGATAGTACTCTCTAAAAAGAGTATTGATTTTCTTGGGGTCTGTGGAAAGCTTCCCGTCTCCCCCTCTCAGAGATGTAATTCCTTTGTGGCTGTCCCTAACTCTCGCCAATCTTGCCAACAATTTACCCGACTTATTACCGAACCTGAACAGTTCCGCTTCAAACCTTGTCCTATATAGTTTCTCTCTCCTCTCCAACCATATTTCAAAAATAGTTTTTGCCTCTTGCAATTGTTGTTTGTTCGCCTGCGAAGCGTCCTTTAAAAAGACTGAGTATGCAGCTCTGAGCTCATTGCTAAACTCTATATATTTCTTTTTGGTTATTGACTTATAATGAGAAACATAACTAATGATTCGTCCTCTAATTACTGCTTTAGCAGTTTCCCATAGGAGGCGAGGGTTATCAGCATGTTCTGCATTAGCGCTATAGAATTCTATCCACCACCCCCGGATCATTTTTCCTTTTAATGAGTCATTTCCCAGCTAGAGCCACTGGAAAGCGCCAAATAATATCCTGACCCTTAGGGAACACCTCAGCTATATCCATAGTTATGGAGGCATGAACAGATATAAGGATATCCCGAATATCCACATCCAGAATTTTGTCAATTAATTACTAGTGACCAGAAAGTTATCAATTCGCGACCAGGAAAGGTGAGCGTTAGAAAAAAAGGTAAATTCCCTACTGTCTGGATGTGTGAGTCTCCAAACATCGCTTAGGCCAACATTTTCTGCAAAACGATTCAGGCTCCAGTCAGGTACCAGGGAAGTTGTTTTAGAATGGCGCTGGCGATCTTCTTCCTGGTTCATGACTACATTCATGTCCCCACCTACAATAATTGAATGTGCCTGCTCTGTAAGTATATGTGTTTCCAGCTGTTTAAAGAATTCCTTTCTCCCTTTATTAGGGCCATAAATATTATAGATGCACACCTCTCCCACAGGACATTTTAAGAGAACCTTTACCCATCTGCCTTCCTTGTCGGACTCTGAGGACACTATATTATATGTCAGAGTTTTCTTTAATAAAATCAGTACTCCATTTTTCTTATTGGATGCCGAAGAGCCAACATTCTCCCCCCCAATATTTTTTTCATTCTAAAGAAATCTTTGGACTCTTGTTGTGTCTCCTGTAATAAGACTAATCAGCCCTTTTAAATTTTCCCAAATGTTAAGAATTAGGGAGCGTTTTTGCGGGGTCAACAGTCCCTTCACGTTCCATGAAATTATTTTCATGGTTTACTTATGGGGTTTAAAGAACGGATGAGTAGTATCAGGTAAGTACCAACCCTTTCCAGTGAACAGCATTGCACTGAGATCTTAGTTGAAAAAAACAGACATTTCCTGGCTTAAAACCTACAAAAAACCCATTAACATAAACATCAGCGTACAACATTGACATAATCAAGGCTAGTGTTAAAATCCGCATCATCACCTCCAAAGTCCACATTCCCGTTATTTTTGTGTACTTCTCTTTTTTCTGATGTGCGCACTAAGCCTGAACATCACCAAATATGTGAGCAACTGTTTGTACCACCTATGCCATAGTTACACTGGTGCCAATATCCCCTCTGGGCTAAGTATGAGATCGGGGAAGAGGGACAAGGGAGGGGGGGGGAGAGTCATTGGAGAAAAGAGAAGAAAAAAAAAAACTTGTATTAAAGATCTGCATATAGACCATTGTCCAGAGGGGGTCAGAGGACATTATCATTCTAAAGACAATTTTATTTAATTGTCAGACTGTCTTTGGTAATATTGAGGGGCAACAAACATCTTCAGGTTTTATTCCTGGCCTCTCCTGGAGTCTGAGGATATCTCTGTTCTTTGGGTCTGGCTCCTTGTTGTGATTCTTTCTCTAATTCAATGGTTAAGTGGCGACGTGGTGAGGGCACTTCATCCTCCTCCACTGATACGTCGGACAGGATGTAGTGCAATGCATCTTCGGCCTGTTGGACTGTAGTGTAGGATTCCATTTTGCCATCAGGTAGTGACACTCCCAGTGTGGCCGGGTACACCAGCTGAAACGTAATTTTTTTTGCGTAAAGCGCGGTACAAATCTTACTGAAGGTCCTTCTTTTCCGGGATACTTCAACCGAGTAGTCGTTAAAGATGAGTATGTTTGATCCTTCATACTTTAAGGGCTTTTGACGCCGCTTGAAGCTGTGCAGAATATTTTCTTTGTCACTGTAGTCCAAAAACTTGGCTATGACTTGTCTGGGAAAATTAGAGCGACCTGTATCTTCCCCCTGTTTGGGCAACTTTTCGGGGCCGACTCTGTGAGCCCTTTCTACTTTACATGTTACATCCAGGTTCAAAGCGGCCGGCAAATCTGTTTCACATATTTTCTTCAATAGTCCTGATGGTATTTTTTCTGGTAGCCCTATAATTCGTAGATTGTTTCTACGCGACCGATTTTCCAAATCGTCTAATTTGGCGGTGATTTTTTTATTAGTTTCCGTGAGGTCGTTTATGCGCGTGTGCAAATCAGACATTTCGTCTTCGGTAATAGACAGTCTTTGTTCAAGCTCGTCCTGTTTCTCTCCCTGTTTACTTATTTCTGTCTGCAGTTCTTGCATAGTGGCAAGTAGCTGCTTAGATATCGTCTCCTGCAGGACCGGTAGCATTTTTTTAGCCACTGCGTTAGCTAGTTTTTTGTAATCAATTTTAATGTGAGGTGCTTCAGTGTCTCGTGTTTGTCCTTCCTCTTCAGACGTGCCCATATCTTCGTATTCTGACTCGGCTTTACCTGAGGCTGCCTTGTCTTTCCTGGTAATTGGAGCCATGTGTGATAATTTTACCCTGTAAGTTTCCTACAAGAAGTCTTGAAGGGGAGGGGTGGAATACACAGTAGTTGTACAGCAGTCACACCACTTATATCACTATCTCTGGATGTGAAGGGTGTTCCCTTAAGAACAGCAGGATTTACTTATATAGAACAGTCTGTATATTGCACATTTCTTGCTATCCCTGTTCCCTATAGTGTGCAGCGCTGTTTATTGTACAGTGACGTAGGCTGTGGATATTATAATGTCAGTTTACTTTTTCTCTCTATTTCCACTCTCCTCTCCTCTTTTTCTGTTCCCCTCTTTCCTCCCTTTTGTGCAGAGATAAGGTTTACTATGACCATGTGATTTTATTACTTCTTATATGTACTAGGGAGGACAGCCTGCACCCCCACAGTTTGCTGATAACACTGACAACCAGGTGATTGCTGCAGTTTCTCCCCTCCTTTTCTGCTTCCTCCTCCCCTGCTAGTAATTTTGTTAGTTGTGCCTTCACAGTACTGTCCCACCACTTCTTCTACCTTTTATTCCTGATGCTCAGGCACTTCAAAGTCCAGCGGGACACGTCCTTCCACTGTGCAGCTGTTAACCTCGCTGCCCTGCTTTTCACACAGCTCGGGGACGTTACTGCTAGAAGGGTGAGGAGGGGTGTCAGGCTTTCTCCTGCTCACTCCTTCGTTCCTGCAACTCCCGGAGGTCAGGATTTATGAGCTCACCGCTGTCCGGTCAGTTCAGAGTGGAGGAGGATCGCAGCACCTCACTGTCTCTCCCTCCACAGCGACTCAATGCTGTGAGGAGGGGGGTGCTCGGTGCCTCCTGCGCGCGCTTCCCTGCAGCTCCCGGAGGTCAGGATTTTACTGTGTTCTGCTGCCCGGGTCGTCCAGCTGAGAGGGTCGCTGCACCTCTCCTGGTCTCCTCTGCCTTTTGTCCGTTCTGCGGTGGTTTCCTGCTGGTATGGATGCCGTTAGGTGGGTGATGTCAGCGGAGCGCACGGAGTTAGCTCCCTCTCACATCAGCGCCGGATCCGGAAGTCTCCTAAGGTGGCTACTTTGATGAACCTAGAATATAAGACATATTTTCAGTTGTTTCACACTTTTTTGTTAAGTATATAATTCCACGTGTTAATTCATAGTTTTGAGGCCTTCAGTGTGAATCTACAATTTATATAGTCATGAAAATACAGAAAACTCTTTGAATGAGAAGGTGTGTCCAAACTTTTCGTCTGTACTGTACATCCTCAAGTATCATGGAAAAGTAGTGAAAAAATTAGAAGAATAACTGAACGCGAGATGTAATTGCATTTAAAATTGCATGTGGTGAGAAAGAATGTTAAAATGTGCCTTGTGATGAGTTGTGCTAACAGCCCTGTCCTGAAGGGGTTAAAAGGAAACCTAGTCCCTGTCACACTCCATGCCGCGGCTGCTGCCTCGGTCTGCGGTCGTGCCCGTGCATCTGCTACGGCCCCTGCTTGTTACTTACCTGTCCCGGATCGTGTCTGTTCCACGCTTCTGGCGGTGCCGCCCACCGGCAGATTTGAGTCCCCGCTGCTTCCTCCAGCTCCCTGGCATCCTGTATGGGCACATGCGGCATTGTTTTGCTATTTAAAGGGACAGTGTCCCAATTTCCTGTGACTTCAGTTTGCTATAAAAGTAACTTCCTGCCCTTGCTCCTGGTTAGTTCATTGTTGTGTTTGTCCTACATAGAGCTTGACCCTCTGGCTGCTGTATCGCTGCGGTTTACCCATGCGTTTCAGTACGCTACCTGTGAGCTGTACCTGTTACCTGTTGAACACCTCTTGCTGCACCAGTTCGCTGTATACCTGCTGTCTACTTGTTGCTGTGCCAAGTCCACTACTATCCTGGTACTGCACTATCCATCTATGGATACACCTGTAGTGTCCTGTTGTCCGTTCCAGCACAGGTTGTCCTGTCCTGCATTTTGGCCACCTCTGCGAGTTGTTCCATCTACGCGAGTTGCTCCTGAGGATCTGCTGTGTACCAACAATTGACGGGTCTGTGCCTTCTGACACCGCCGGATCATTACAATACGAACTGACCACAAAATGGATCCCGCCGGAGTGACCCTGCCTGACCTTGTAGCCGTAATTAATGGTCCTGCTGTCCATCTGGAGCAACTTTTTCAGAAGTTACAGACGATTACCACCCATCAGGACGAAGTTGCGTCTGCTCTGGAACCTTCACCTGCTCCGCTACCTGCTGTCCTAGCCTGCACCTGCCTCTGCCTGCTCGGAAACCACCATACATGTCACGGCTTCCTCAATCAGTGCACGATCCACTTTGAGGTCTTGGCTCACCAGTTTCCATCTGACCGTGCCAAGTTTGCCTTCAACATCAGCCTGCTCTCATGCAAAGCCTTGGCCTGGGCCTCACTTCTCTGGGAAAAAGGAGATCCGCTGACAGGAGACCTCCAAGAATTCCTGAGCGCCTTTAGAAAGATCTCCAAGCACCCTGGGCCAATACCTCTGCTGCATCAACTATTCTGTCAAGGCGACTCCACTGTGAGCCAGCATGCCATCCAGTTACGTACCCTGGCCTCCGAGCTTGCTGGAAACAATGAAGCCCTTGTAGCTGCTTTCTGGGGGGGCCTCGATGGATGCATCAAGGACAAGCTGGCTGGTCATGACCTCCCTACCACCCTGGTCGACCTCATCGCTCTTGCTACCTGCATTGACATTCATTTAGCTGAGATGGAGTTAGAGCTTCGCCAACAGCCAGTGTCCTCCGGCCTCGAAAGCCTCCGTGCCTTGTACCTGAAACTCCAAGTCTACCTCGCCTGGCACCTGCGTTCCCACTAGATGAGCCCATGGAAGTCAACTGCACTCATCTCTCCATGGAGGAACGCACCCGTCACCACAGCTTCAACCTGTACCTGTACTGTGGCGGTGCCATCCGGTTACGCCCCAAAAACCCAAGTGCCAAGATTTCGTTGGCGAGGTGATTCTGAATGATAGTGAATCTGCTCCTTGTCTGACCACTCCGGTCTCTCTCCGCTGTGCTTGTGGTGCTGCCTTTGCAGATACTTCTCTGCTAGAATCTGGTTGTTCCGAGAACTTCATCCACCTGTCTCTACTGGAGAAGTTCTGCTTGAATGTCTCCTGTTTGGAAAAACCATTGCGCTTCTTATCGATCAATGGGGAAATATTGAACGAGCCAGTCAATTTCTGTACCCAGCCTGTGTCTCTCAAAGTCGGAAGTTCCCATCAGGACAAGATTTCCTTCTACATCCTGCCCAGTTTGTCTGCTCCAGTCCTGCTTGGGCTTCCATGGCTCCAGCTTAATGGCTTGTCCTTGGATTGGAAAACGGGTGAAGTTGTCCAATAGGGCGCGCATTCCTGCCCCCGCTGCCTCAAACCCGCCCAACTGAAGCAGTCCCGCCCACCAGTTTCTCTGCCCGTTTGTTCTGTTTTGCCGGTGGAAGAACCTCAAAACCAAGAAGAGCCTTTGGTCTATCAAGACATCTCCGATTCCCACCCACCTCTCCCCCTGCCTACTGTTTCTGTTCCCCAGGTCCAAGAAGTTATTCAAGACTCTCTCCTCTGAAGACAGTTCCTGGGATACCGAGGAGGTGGTGATTATTGCTTTTGGGGTACCCGGTTAGCCCAAAGGGGAGTGCTAAAGGGCGGGGGGGTACTGTCACGGTGAACGCCGCGGCCGATGTCTCAGTATGCAGTCGTGCCCGTGCCTCTGCTGCAGCTCCTGCTCATTACTTACCTGTCCTGGCTCCTGTCTGTTCCGAGCTCCTGGCAGATTCAAATTCCGGCTGCTTCCTCCGGCTCCCTGGTGTCCAGAGTGTGCACGCGCACCATCTAGGGGCACTGCTCGCTAGGTACAAGGACCGGTGTCCCCATTTCCTTCCATTGACCTGTGATCTCAGTTTGCTATAGAAGGAATTTCCGGCCCTTGCTCCTGGTCAGTTCGTTGTTGTGCTTGTCATATATAGAGCTTGACCCCCTGCCTACTGTATCGCTGCTGTTTACCCGTGCATTCCAGTATGATGACTGTGACCTGTACCTGTTACCTGCTGAACATCTGTCACGTATAAGTTTGCTGTATACCTGCTGACTACTTGTCGCTGTGCCAAGTCCGCTACTATCCTGGAACTGCACTGTACTTCTACAGCTACACCTGTGGTGTCCTCTTGTCCGTTCCAGCACCCGTTGTCCTATCCTGGACTTCGACGGCACAGTGCCTACTGACACCGCTGGATCGTTACATTCACCTCATTAAAGCAACCTTTTTCAGGCCTGTTCAGTCGCCATATTACCTATATCAGCCCACACATTACTTATATTACCTCCCACATTACCTATATCAGCCCACACATTACTCATTTCTGCCCCCACATTACCTATATCAGCCCCCATATTACTTATGTCAACCCCCACATTACCTATGTCAGCCCACACATTACTTACATTAGCCCCCACAATTCTTTTATCAGCCCCTACATTACCTATATCAGACCCCACATTACTTATATCAGCCCCCACATTACCTATGTCAGCCCACAAACTACTCATATTAGCCCCCACATTACTTATTTCAGCCCCCACATAACCTATATCAGCCCCCACATAACCTATATCAGCCCCCACATAACCTATATCAGCCCCAACATTACCTATATCAGCCCCCACATTACTTATATCAGCCCCCACATTACCTATGTCAGCCCACATATTACTCATATCAGCCCCGACATTACCTATATCAGCCCCCACATTACCTATATCAGCCCCCACATTACCTATATCAGCCCCCACATTACCTATATCAGCCCCGACATTACCTATATCAGCCCCCACATTACCTATATCAGCCCCCACATTACTTATATCAGCCCCGACATTACCTGTAACAGCCCCCACATTACTTATATCAGCCTCTAAATTGCTTATATACACTACTTATTTCATCCTCCACGTTACTTATATCAGCCCCCACATTACTTATATCAGCCCCCACATTACTTATATCAGCCTCCACATTACTTATATCAGCCCCCACATTACCTATGTCAGCCCACATATTACTCATATCAGCCCCAACATTACCTGTATCAGCCCCCACATTACTTATATCAGCCCCCACATTACTTATATCAGCCCCGACATTACTTATATCAGCCCCGACATTACTTATATCAGCCCCGACATTACTTATATCAGCCCCCACATTACTTATATCAGCCCCCACATTACTTATATCAGCCCCCACATTACTTATATCAGCCCCCACATTACTTATATCAGACCCGACATTACTTATATCAGCCTCCACGTTACTTATATCAGCCTCCACGTTACTTATATCAGCCTCCACGTTACTTATATCAGTACCGACACTACTTATATCAGCCTCCACGTTACTTACATCAGCCCCTACATTACCTATATCAGACTCTACATTACTTATATCAGCCCCCACATAATCTATATCAGCCCCCACATTACTTATGTCAGCTCCTAATTTACCCATATCAGCCCCCATATTACTTATTCCCCCACGTTACTTATATCAGCCCCCACATTACCTACGTCAGCCCCAACATTACTTATATCAGCCCCGACATTACCTACATCAGCCCCAACATTACTTATATCAGCCCCGACATTACCTATATCAGCCCCTACATTACCTATATCAGCCCCTACATTACCGATATCAGCCCCTACATTACCGATATCAGCCCCTACATTACTTATATCAGCCCCGACATTACTTATATCAGCCTCTAAATTGCTTATATACACTACTTATTTCATCCTCCACGTTACTTATATCAGCCCCGACGTTACTTATATCAGCCCCCACATTACTTATATCAGCCCCCACATTACCTATGTCAGCCCACATATTACTCATATCAGCCCCCACATTACCTATGTCAGCCCACATATTACTCATATCAGCCCCAACATTACCTGTATCAGCCCCCACATTACTTATATCAGCCCCCACATTACTTATATCAGCCCCCACATTACTTATATCAGCCCCCACATTACCTATGTCAGCCCACATATTACTCATATCAGCCCCAACATTACCTGTATCAGCCCCCACATTACTTATATCAGCCCCCACATTACTTATATCAGCCCCCACATTACTTATATCAGCCCCCACATTACCTATGTCAGCCCACATATTACTCATATCAGCCCCAACATTACCTGTATCAGCCCCCACATTACTTATATCAGCCCCCACATTACTTATATCAGCCCCGACATTACTTATATCAGCCCCGACATTACTTATATCAGCCCCGACGTTACTTATATCAGCCCCCACATTACTTATATCAGCCCCCACATTACCTATGTCAGCCCACATATTACTCATATCAGCCCCAACATTACCTGTATCAGCCCCCACATTACTTATATCAGCCCCCACATTACTTATATCAGCCCCCACATTACCTATGTCAGCCCACATATTACTCATATCAGCCCCCACATTACTTATATCAGCCCCCACATTACTTATATCAGCCCCCACATTACTTATATCAGCCCCCACATTACTTATATCAGCCCCCACATTACTTATATCAGCCCCCACATTACCTATGTCAGCCCACATATTACTCATATCAGCCCACAATACCTGTATCAGCCCCCACATTACTTATATCAGCCCCGACATTACTTATATCAGCCCCCACATTACCTATGTCAGCCCACATTACCTATATCAGCCCCAACACTACTTATATCACTGGGGTGCAGTGTTGGACTGAGGTGCCTGGGACCCACCAGAGGAGTTGATTTTAGGGGCCCACTTTTCCTCGCTGTCTCCACCCCCTGTACGGTGCCCCGCCCGGTCTCGCTTCAACTTATACAGACCGATTATCACACTAATCTGTAATCAAGATGGAGCACTGAGGCTTCTGAGTCTCCCTCATCTAATTGCAGTAGGATACTGGGTGGTGAACATAAAATGTCTATAAAGATATGTGTCCCCTTCCCCGAGTGATACATTTCATATAAATAAAAATATATCAAAAGCTATAACACAAATTACTGAGTAGAAAACCACTAAATAATGGTTGTACAGTTACCAGATAACACCGCTACATAAAACCAGTATCCCAAGGCTAAGATTACCAATATTTAAGACAAAATACCGCAGCATCATGACCACATAATGACTGAATAATACCACAACACCATGACTACATAGTGACTGAATAATAGAGCCACATATCACCACCACAAAGTGACTGAATAATGCCGCCACACAATGACCTCATATCACCACCATATAGTGACTGAATAATACCGCCACATATCACCACCACAAAATGACTGAATAATGCCACCACACCATTACTGAATATAAACCATTACACTTTGCACACACATAAGTGATTACAGTTCAGGTAGATTTAGTGACTTACAGGTGATGTTTCTCTGCTTAGTTGTTTACGTTCCCTTTTCTTCTCAGTCTGATTCACATCACCATGCTCTCCCGGCCAACACTCGTCCCTGCAGATTTGGACACAAATATCTTAAAATCCTAACTTTTCCAGCAACTCCTTACTTATACTGTAGGTATATAAGTCCCCTCTGTTAGGTATGTGTGTAGGTCCCCTCAATTAGGCAGGTATATAGCTATATGTCCCCTCAGTCAGGCAGAGATATACATATATAGCTATAGGTCCCCACAGTATATAGAGAGACAGGTCTCCCACAGACAGTATATAGAGAGACAGGTCCCCCTCGGGCAGTATATAGACAGGTCCCCCACGGGCAGTATATAGAGAGACAGGTCCCTGCAAGCAGCATATAGAGAGACAGGTCTCCCCAGCCAGCATATAGAGAGACAGATTTCCGCAGGCAGTATATAGAGAGACAGGTCCCTGCAGGCAGTATATAGACACACAGATCTACACAGGCAGTATATAGAGACACAGGTCCACCAATAAAAAAATAACAACACTAATACTTACCCTACCTCCTCCCCAGGTGAGCGTCTTCCTCTTCTGCCCGACGCTGGCGGGTGTGATGATGTCATCACGCCCGCCAGCGCCGGGACGCTCCTCCGGCAGCTCCTCGGCCTCACAGCCTATGACGGCTGTGCGGCCGAGGAGAGGCAGCGGTGCGATGATTACCACGGGGCCGCTGCGGTCCCTCAGTGCTATGGGGCCACGGCGGGCCCAGCTGTGTTGGACCCGGAGCCCACCGGAGGATCCTCCGACTCTCCAGTGGGCCAGTCCGAAACTGCTGGGATGACAATAAGGGCACATTTGACTTTTGTAGGTGTGAATATCAGCCCCACAGAAACTCTATCGGCCACTACATATTTCGAATTTCTAGGGTGACAATGGGAATAACATGGTTCCCAGGGCTAATAATCATATCAGTGGATACTATGAGCTGAATGCCATGCACAAAGTCCATACACATCATTACAAGCCCAGGGGGGTCTTTTTAGTGGCAGCCCATGTCTATATCTTTTTCCCCGAACAGAAGAAAGTCAGGCACTAACCAGAGCATGTTGCTGGTGGGCGGCTCCTAGAGTACACTGTACTGCCTGTAACACAGCAGCTTCAGGAGGTGTAGTCAACACAGATTATACCATTGTATCCTGACAGGGGAGCATTAAGACAATGAGACCTTGTGCACAATACAGCCACCACACACCCTGATGCTGGAAACAGTATGGGCACTCAGCAGGACTGTCTGCTTTTTTTTATGTGCTTACCTAGTCTGACAGCATAATGTTCCTGTCCTCTTCCTCCACAGGGGTCTCTGGGCGGCCTTCTATCCTGCCCAGTCATAAAGACAGGCCTTGCCCCTTCCTCAAGTCCCTAACCCTCGCTGTCGTGGATTGGGGTTACTGTTGGGCTACCAAAAACCTATACCAAAAACATATATATATATATATATATATATATATATATATATATATATATATAAATATATATATATATACACACACACACACACATATATATATATATATATACACAATGACCCAAAACATAATGCAAAAGCAACTTAGGAGAAAGAAAAAAAGTGGAATATTCGTGAATGCCCAAATCCGACACCTGATCTCAACCCAATTGAGCATGCATTTCACTTCTTAACCCTTACCGCTGGAGCCAGTTTTGGCCTCTCTGACAGAGCCCAATTTTTGAAATCTAACGTGTCACTTTATGTGAGAATAACTTTTTGACACTTTTACCTATCCATGTGATTCAGAGAATGTTTTCTTGTGACACATTGTGCTTTAAGATAGTAAGAAATTTTGGTCCAAAAAGTCCTTGTTTATTTGTGAAAAATATCCAAGTATTGTGCAAAATTAGATAAATTTACCATTTTCAAACTTTTCTGCATGTAAAGACAGATCGTTATTCCACTCAAAATAGTTTATAACTAGCATCTACCATATGGCATCATTTTTTTAAATGTCTTTTTTTTTACGACATTAGGGGGCTTTTTCAATTTTTATCCATTATTCACAAGAACACGGTGGATGTGATCAGGAAAATCCAACTTAATATTGATTCCCCAGATTCTGCTGTTTTCAGAGATATCCCATATGTGGCCTTAGTGCACTATTTGGCTCAACCACAAGCTCCAGAATAGGAAGAGCACCTACCAGACTCTGGGGTCTCATTTTCATTACGATTTTATTTTGGCGTGATTTCAGGCTTGCAGACAACCTAAGGCGCTTAAACTTAATAAACACGCCTAAAAAGACCCCATATTGGAAGCTATACCCCTTAAGGAATATATCCAGAGCTGTTATCTGTATATCGACCCCACAGGTGTTTGACAAATTTTTTTAGTGTTCGGTTCTGAAAATAAAAACAATTATTTTTTCCAACAATCTGCAATTTTAGCTGAAAATGTTTAGTTTTTTACAAGGAATCCTGGAAAAAAAGCCACCCAAATTTTGTTACGGAATTTCCTCCAAGTTCGGCAATACCTTACATGTGGGTGTAAACTGCTGTTTGGGCCCATGTCAGAGCGTATAAGGGAGAGAGTGTTATTTGGCTTTTGAAATGCACAACCTTCCAGAAGTTACCCCATTTTCAACACTCCTCAGTGATCTCATCTAGGGGTGTACTGTGAATTTTGGGCGCACAGGTGTTCCATAGGTTGTTGTTTTTTTTAGCATTGTGCCAAGAAAATGGGGGGAAAAAATGCAGTTCCGCCATTGTTTTTTGGGCTTCAATTTTACAGTGTTCCCCGTACGGGATAAATGACAGGATAACTGTACTATGGGGTCGGTTACATTGCAATTATATAAATTTTATATAGTTTTTTATGTGTTAATGCTTTTACACCATAGAAATGCGTTTATAAAAAAATTGCATTTTTATGTTGTCCTATTCTGACAGCCATACTTTTTTATTTTTCTGTATACGGAGCGGATTATGGGCTTGTTTTTTGCGGGATGAGTTGACGTTTTTATTAGTACCATTATGGGGGGCATATGACCTTTGATCACTTTTTATTAAGGTTTTTGTGAGGCATTTGGAACAAAATACAGCAATCCTGGTAGTGTTTTTTTAATTTTTTACAGCAGTCACCATGCGGTATAAATGACATGCTAGCTTTACTCAACAGGTCGATACAACTACAGTGATGCCCAATTTGTATTTTTTTATGTTTTACTGCTTTTACACAATAAAAACACTTTTATTCAAAAAGGAAAATGCGTTTTTGCATCGCCATAGTCTGAAAGCCATGACTTTTTTTTATTTTTCTGTGTATGGAGCTGTGTAGGGGCTTGTTTCTTGCGGGATGAGTTGACATTTTTATTGGTATCCTTTTTGGGGGGACAAGACTTTTCAATTTTAAATCAGTTTTTTGGAAGGCAGGGTAAGGAAAATACTGCAATTCTAGTAGAGTTTTTTATTTTTAATAGCGCTCATCATGCAGTATCTGTGACAAGTTAGCTTTATTCTGTGGGTTGATACAATTACAGCGATACCCAATTTATATAGTTTTCTTATGTTTAAGCACTTTAAAAAAAAGTGTTTATTGTGTAAAACGATATTTACGCATCGCTATCTTCTGAGAGCCATAACACTTATTTTTTCCGTATACAGAGCTGTGTAAGGATTTTTTTTCGCGGGATGAACTGACTTTTCATTGGTATAACTTTGGTATTTATATGAGTTTTTGCTTGCTTTTTATTCCCTTTTATGTGCTGTGGGATGAACAAAAATCGCAATTCTTTGATTTTTTTTTTTTTAAACAACGTTCACCATATGGGTTCATTAACGTGACATTTATAGGGCAGGTCATTATGCACGTGGCGATACCAAATATGGGTACTTCATTAATTTTTTTATCTTTTTTGGGGCGATTGGCGTCTGTAAAGGGCCAATCTTAATTGATCGTCAGAGCTAAGTGGTTAAACCGCTGGTCCCATTTCGCGATGGTGCAGGGCTTATTGTAAGCCCGCACGATCTCCAGGACGTACCCACACGTCCATTTACGGGAGCGCACTTCCCACTAGTACGTATGGGTACGTCTAATGTCGGGAAAGGGTTAAAGACTAACTTTCAGACAGAAATGCCCACAAACAAACTGCAACTGAAAACCGCCGCAGCAAAGGCCTGGCAGAGCATTAACCCCTTGCTGACATAGGACGTATGGATACATCTGATGCAGGTAAGCGGCTTTGTAGCGGGATCGCAGCCACCGGGTGTTAGCGGCTGAATGGAGGTTACAGCGTGGGGGGGGGGGGTGCCAGCAAAGATGGCCATGGCGCTTAAATAAATGAGAAACGGTGCCGCGCACCATTTCTCACTGCGATTGAGACATCAGTGGTGAAATCGCTGTGTCCCGATCGCTGAACATGGCACCTGGAAGCCTTGTGAATGCTTCCACCGCTGCCATATTTTCGATTTTCCCACGTCCGGCCCCAGGCAGAAAGTGGGGAAACCGCCATCCTTGTACAAATTATCGCGCCCCTTAGTGGTGAAGCGCCCCATGGGAACTCAAAGTTAAAGTAAAAACAAGTTTTAAAGTGTAAAAAAAAATGTAAAAAAAGTATTGAAGTTCAAATCACCCCACTTTCGCTATTTTACAAATAAAAAAAATAAAATAAAAGAGTTACACATATTTGTTATCGCCACATCCCAATAAGTCCAATCTATTAAAATATTACATTATTTATCCCGTATGCTGAACACTGTAAAAGAAAAAATTCCAAACGGCAAAATTGCGGTTTTTTTGCCAATTTCACGTCCCATAAAAATTGGAATAAAAGTGATTAAAAAAGTTACATGCATTCTAAACTGCTAGCAATAAAAAGTACACTACAGCAAAAAATGCACCCTCACTCAAGTCTGTAAGTCTTAGTACAAAAAAAGTTATTAGTCACACAAAATGGCGCCGCAAATCTCAAAAATAGAAAACGTTCGGAATTTTTTTACGGTACCAACGGAAACCGTACATGTTTGGTATTT
Source organism: Phyllomedusa bahiana (assembly GCA_025379985.1). Classification (NCBI taxonomy): domain Eukaryota; kingdom Metazoa; phylum Chordata; class Amphibia; order Anura; family Hylidae; genus Phyllomedusa; species Phyllomedusa bahiana. The sequence goes on from JAODAL010013897.1 coordinate 25,913, forward strand.
GTGGATGCGTATCCACCTGTAGAATACAGATCACACATAATTTTTACCGAAAAATGAACTTCGCAAAAAAAAACTCCCGCAAACATAGCGCAAGTACTTTTTTTCACATTTTGCCCCATTTAGAATTTCTTTTGTCGATCCCCATTATATTCTATGGTAATATGAATAACACTATCAGAAAGTACATCTTGTCTCGCAAAATAAAAGCCTTCATACGTCTATTTAGGTAGAAAAATAAAAAAGTTATGGCTTTCAGTATACAAGGAGGGAAAAAAATTAGACCCATATTATTATGATCGTCCGTCAGGAAGAGGTTAAAAAGGAGGAGAAACAGCGCCTGGTGATGGCCATAACTTCAAGACTTCAGGCAGTCATTGCCAACAAAGGGTTTATAACCAAGCATTAAAAATGTACATTTTATTTACAATTATTTAATTTGTCCAATTATTTTTGGTCCCTTTAAAAACAGGGTGGCACATGTTAATGATCGGAAACTTCTATACCCTTGATACAATTTTAATGTGGATACAATCAAATGAAAGCTGAAAGTTTGGACTTTAACTGAACTATAACTTGAATATGTTTCAGCAAACAGGTACAAAAAACGAAATTTGTGTGAGTGTCCAAATATATAGAGTATGGACCTACCTGTAAATAACTAAAAATAGAGAAAAGTGTAGCACTTCCAAATAGATCAATAATTAGGCGGGTGCCAGCAAAATGAGATCTGTGTCACAGGTCGGCAATTATATAAAGGAAAAAATGCAGCTCTCATGACTTGGAAAAATGAAAATAAATCTACCGTATAAACTCGAGTATAAGCCAAGTTTTAAGCACAAAAAATGTGCTGAAAAATCCATCCTCGACTTATACTCGAGTCACTGTCGGCGCTAAGGTGGTGGCAGGGATACTTCAGCTATATATGACTCCTCAGGGAATGCATATAGCTGAAACTCAAGTCAGTTGACAGCGTCCGTCTGGGCTCCTCTGGGAGCGCATACAGTTAAAGATACCACCACGGAGCAGAGAGCGAGCGCTCCCTCCTCCGCAGTGGACTCCCGATGGCTGCAGACCTGCAACCTTCCGGAGTGTCCGTTACAGGCAGTGTATCATCATGCCGCTAAGATGATAGAGCGCCTGGGAGTCGGAGCAGCGAGGGAGAGAGATAAATACTTGTATTTTTTATTTTTATTTTTTAAATCCTGCCTATACCTGCCTATGGGGGATATTTACCTATGTATCGTTGAAATGTGGTGTGGCCAGCTCCTGCTGTTGTGGTAGGTGCATGGAAATCCGTCCAAGTAGCGGTTGCGTAAATCCAAAAATTGAAGAAAAATTCCAGCACCATCCAATGAAAATGAATAAAATTCATAAACATTTATTGAAAAAATAGTAATAAAAACATGATGGCTGAAACAATGTATAGCCAAAAACAGCAAATGGATGCCAGAGACAACACGAGTAAAAAATACGCTAACGTATTTCGGGCATGTAAACAGAGCCCTTACTCATAGCAGTATGAGTAAGGGCTCTGTTTACATGCCCGAAACGCGTTAGCGTATTTTTTAATCGTGTTGTCTCTGGCATCCATTTGCCGTTTTTGGCTATACATTGTTTCAGCCATCATGTTTTTATTACTATTTTTTCAATAAATGTTTATGAATTTTATTCATTTCTATTGGATGGTGCTGGAATTTTTCGATTTACCTATGTATACCTGCCTATGGGGGACATATACCTGCCTATACCAGCTTACGGGGGACATTTACTTGCCTATACCTGCCTATTGGGGACATATACCTGCCTCTACCTGCCTATATGGGACAATAACCTGCTTATACCTGCCTATGGAGGACAATTCCCTGCCTATAAGGGACATTAAACTGCCTATACCTGCTTATGGGGGACATATACCTGCCTATATGGGACAATAACCTGCCTATACCTGTCTATTCGGCACATTAAACTGCCTATAAGGGACATTAAACTGCCTTTAAACTGCATTGTATTACAATGTAATAGGCCGTATAAACAATTGCACCCCTTAGTGAAGTACCCCTTAGTGAAGTTCAAATCACCCCCCTTTCACCAATTTACAAATAAAGATAAAATAAAAGTTACACATAATTCGAAAAAGTCCAATTAAAAATTCCAAACAGCAAAATTGCAGGTTTTTTTGGGTAATTTCAAGTCCCCTAAAAATTAGAATAAAAGTGATTCAAAAGGTTGCATGTATTTCAAAAGGATACAAGACATGTTATTTATTTATTTGAAGGTGTTGTTCGGGAATCAGATTGTATGTAGAGAGCCTGTATCCATCCATCCCACATAATTTGTCTTTGGAATGCCTTAGGGAGTTTTTGCTTAAATTTGGTACATGTCAAGTGGCAACTAAAGAACTTTTAATTATGGCAGTTGACTTTTTGCTCTCACACAACATTTTCTTTTTTGACGGTAACTTTTTTTTGTGGTGCATCCAGGGGGGATCTTTTCTCTTCCTCTTTAGCTAATGTATATATAGGAGTATGGGAGGAGAGATTTCTCCTCTCTGAGCTTAACATCTGCGCCCCCCTATATCAGGTTGTATGTTTGCTATATAAATGACTTGCTCCTTATAAGGGAAGTCCCCAAATCCATTATTCCAGATTTTCTATAATATCTTGATAAAAATCATATAAATTTACATTTTATCTCAAAATATCATCGCAATAGTATAGATTTCTTAGATGTAACATTTACTGGCATACAGGACAGAGGGGTCTCTGTTTCACCGTATCGTAAGCATACCTGTAGAAATTCACTTCTGTTAGCTTCCTCCTGATAACCTTCCTTTAGCTAACCCTACATGTTACTCATAAAAACCCGGTAGGAGAACTAATCTGCACTAAAAGAAATACTACGGACAAAAATGGAACATGAAAAATCAGTTACTAGCTGCCTGAGAAATAGGGGTTATGATGAACATATCCCTCGTGCTGCCACAAAAAAAAGTTGAAAAATACCTTGGTCCAATTTGCATAAACCTATTCAACAGTCTACAACATCGAATAATAAAAGCAAATCTATAACTTTTTCCACAGTATTTAGCCTTCAATTCAAACACATAATAAAATTAAATCTAATTTGCCTATCTTATATACCCAAGAAAATGTATCTAAAATACTAAAAGAAGGTGTTAATTATGTTTCTAGATGTGCGCCCACGATAGGCTCTAGTTCCCCCCAGTTTATTTCTTAGCAATATTCAACAAGAAAAAAATACTTGGCTCAATGTAAAAGGATGCTATAGCTACGGACATAATATATGCACAAGTTGCAAGTACATTGATAATACAGATAGCTTTATTTCATATACCACCAAAAAGTAATATAAAATACAACAGTATATTAATTGCAATCCTAGAAATGTTATTTATTTTATCTCATGTGTAATTTGTCAAATCCAATATGTAGGGTGTACTGCGACACCTCTAAAAGTCAGGATACGCCAACATTTCTCAGATGCGTGTAATCTGATCTGGAATACACATATGTCCGCAGTATCAAAACATTTCAATGAGATACATCATAACAATAATAAAAGGAAGGTTCTTGCTAGAAAAGCTAAATGGATCTTTGAATTAGCAACAAGACGGCTGCAGAGATTAAACATCAAACATGATCTATTATACCATTATTGAAGATCTATTTGCATTATATAATTGCGTTATATTTATATGTATAATTTTTTCTTTCTTTTTTGCGTTTTTGAGTTATTATAAATTTATTGCGCATTAATAACATTTTCAGTATATATTATATATATGCTTTTATTGTTTGGATTTTAATATGTTGATAGACATTACTGGTAGCTCACATGCATTTTGTCTAAGCATTTGGATGTTGTTGTGTGATTTCACGATGGCAGGTACCCAATTACCTTGTGTATAAAATATATGTTTAGAGTATGCATGTGTGTAGCACTACGAATAAGTTAAATTGTCCAAAACGTGTCAGTACAGTAATGACCGATGCTTTTGGAGTTTACACCTGCACCTTATAAAAGAACTATTTTAACCATTAATATGAATGGAGATTTTTTAAATCATCTTTTCACTTTCCCTGGACTTGCGTTGATGCCAGATTCTTTGAGTCTTTATCACAGTTTTCTGATCAGGAGGAGTTGAACAGTCTTCCCGAGCACCACACCCTGACAAGATGTCTCATAGTTCAATGCAACCAAGTGGGTGAGCTGACTTTTTTCTATTACTAAATGTTTTCCAAACTGGTACCAAAAGTACACATCAGCCCCCAAAAATGAACCCTCAGTCAAGTCTGTAGGTAAAAGTACAAAAAAGTAATTGGTCGCAGAAAATGGTGCCTCAGTAAAAATTTGAAAAATAGAAAATGTTTTTTACGGTACCAAAACATAATGAAAACCATATATGTTTGGTACTGCTGGATTCATACCAACCTGTAGAATACAGATAACACATAATTTATACTAAAGCTTGAACATAAAAACAAAACTCTCGTGCACTTGTTTTCACATTCTTCCCCAATTAGAATTTTTTGCCGGTTGCCCAGTATATTCTATGGCGAATGACACCATTAGAAAGTACATTTTGTCCTGCAAAATAAAAACCCTCATTTGTCTATGTAGGTGGAAAAATGTAAAAAAGTTATGGCTCTGGGAAGGCGGGGAGGTAAAAATGAATGCTAAAAAAATAGGCTTGGTCGTTAAGGAGTTAATTTGCATTTTATTGCTTGAAATAAGAATTTGATCACCTACCAACCAGTAAGAATTCTGGCTCCCACAGACCTGATAGCTTCTCTTTAACCCCTTAACGCCAAGGCCTATATATAATTTTTTATTTATGCTTGTTTTTCCCTCCTCGCCTTCCCAGAGCCATAACTTTTTTCTTTTTCCACCAACATAGACATGAGGGCTAGTATTTTGCAGGACTAGATGGGCCAAAATGTAAAAAAAAAATTATTGCGTCATATTTGCAGGAGTTTTGTGTTGACAGCGTTCAATCTTCAGTAAATATAATGTGTTATCTGTATTCTACAGGTTGAAACGCATCCGCCAATACCAAACATGTATGGTTTCCCGTTTTGGTACTGTAAAAAAATTCCAAACATTTTCTATTTTTGAAATTTGCACCACGGCACCATTTTCTGCAGCCAATAACTTTTTTGTACTAACACCTACGAACTTGAGTGAGGGTGCATTTTATTTGCGGGCTGAAGTGTACTTTTTATTGCCAGCAATTTGGAATACATGCAACTTTTTTGATTACATCTATTCCAATTTTTAGGGAACGTGAAATGATAAAAAAAAAAATGCAATTTTGGAGTTTGGAATTTTTTTTTCTTCTTCAGTGTTCAGTGTACGGGATAAATTATGTTATATTTTAATAAACTGGACTTTTTGGATGTGGCGATACCAAATGTGTAACTTTTATTATTTCATTTTTGTATTTGTAAAATAGCAAAAGGCGGGTGATTTGAACTTTTAACATTTTTTTAAATCTTTCTTACACTTTAAAACTTTTTCTTATTGGCTAATGTCCCTTTTGCTTTTTAAAGACTCAGTGAGTCACAAACAAATTGAGGATTTGTTACATCCAATAGAGGGTGCTTGAGCTTCTCAGCTCTTTACCCATAATGCCTTGTGATATGCAGATGCTTAGTGGAGGGCAAAAAGGCAATCTCAAAACTTCACACACCTACATGGTGCTCTCCCCAAGGAGAGATATTCCCCTTTCTGAACCACTCATTGCCTCCCACCCAGCCAGCCAGTAAGCTCTACACTGATGAGGGGCAAAACCCCAAAACAGCTGTATGCAGATGAGTAATACTGGCTGGGCTAATATACCTTTTGCCTTTAAAAGACTCAGTAGCAAATTGGTGATTTGTTACATCCCAGAGGGAGAGTGCTCGAGCTTCCTAGCTCCCTTCCCATAATGCCTTGTAATGTGCCCGTGTGGATAGGGGTTAACTGTGAAACCGTATCTGTCTGACCTTGCGTATCTCTAGGGGCAGCGCAATGTCACGAATACACCCCAAGTCAGGCCGTCGACCGTCAAGTGGGCATGGGTCTCCTAACAATTTTTTAGGGAGCTGTTCAGTTCTGATGTCCTTTTGAGGAGTCTGTGTGTTAGACAACCCCATAAGATACCAGCTATAAGAAACCTTCACCCCTTAAAGGGATTCTCTCACGATAATAATTAGTTTTTAACATGTAGGGACCAAGTACATTGATGTTATAAAGTTGCTTTAATCAGGAGAAAAAGGATAATTTATCTAATTCTAGTGATTCTCTTGGTTACCAACCACCACTCCCAGCTCTTTCTCTTATCTGATTGCTGGAAGCTGCTGTCTGACCCTGGTGAGTCACTTCCTGCATCTTCTCTCTAGCACAAGAACTTTATTTACATGTCAATGACAGGATTTAACCCTTAGAGCTCTGCAGCCTTGAGCACTACAGATTCTAAGCCTATGGCACTCTTGTCATTGTATGTCAATCACTGCTGTAGAACCACCCACAGCCTAACCAGGAAATGAGTCTGAAGCTGGCTGTAGCTGAAGTAACATTTCAATATTTTACTACAGATTTTCTATTTTTTTTATTTTTTTTTTACTGGAACACAGTATATGTTAACAGGGAAAAGGAACACAACATTGATTCTCCTAATTCTGCCATTTTTACAGATATTCCATACTTGGCCCTGGTGTGATATTTGACTTAACCACAAGCTTAATAGAAGGAGCAGAATAGAAGGAGCATCTTGTGGATTTTAAAGCCTCATTTTTATTAGGATTTTTTTTAGGCACCGTTTCTGGTTTAATGACCCCCTCATTTTGGAAACTACACTGCTAAGAAATATATCCAGGTATATAGAAAGGAAATTGAGACCACAGGTGTTTCACAGATTTTTTTAGCTTTTGGGCCTTGAAAAAGAATATTTTTTGCAATAATATGAAGCTTAAGGTGAAAATGTTTTATTTTCACAAGGAAGAGAAGCACCCCAATATTTGTTATGCCTTTTCAGCAATACTCTATATGTGGGTGTAAACTGCTGTTTGGATGCATAGCAAGGTGTACAAGAGGAATAGTCCTATTTGGCATTTGGAACGCAGATTTTGGAGAGTGCCATGTCGCATCTGCAAAGTCCCCAAAGTACTAGAACAGATGAATCCTTTCAGAAATTACTCCAGTATGGAAACACCCCACATTAGGGAATTCATCCAGGTGTGCATTGTGTATTTTGGGCCCACAGGTGTTTCATGTGTTTTGTTTTTTTTAGCGCTGTTCTGGAAAAGGGTCTCTGATCCAGGGATTTATTTTGCTTGCCAGATTGGAGGAAGAAACTTTTCCCTAAAATGAGGACAATTGGCTTATACCTCCTGAGCATTTATGCCTTCATCTGGATTAACTCTATATTGCAGTGATACGCACTGGACGTCTGTTTTTTTGGCCTTACAAACTATGGAAAAAATGGAAAGCAAAAAGACAATTCCGTCATTTTTTTGCCTTAATTTTTTTTTTTATTAATTGTTTTGAGTTTTAAATATACAGACAATACAATCTGAAAAAAGCCACAGAATTTATAGGAAATATAGTGTTTAAAACATAAATATACAATGACCACACAGCGCTATTTAAGAAGAAATGAGCAATTCCTGTCTGTGCAGTGGTGAATCCGTTCATGTTTAGCCAATAATACTATACTGTATAGGGGTTGAAAAGAAGGAAAGACCAAGATCTTGGATGAATGATAATTTAATATGACCAGCCAAGAAATCCCATGATAATTTTATAATGTAGATCTTTACAATTAAAAAAAAAAATAAAAGATTAATATTGTTGTACGTTTTGCTACTTTTAGACAATAGAATTACTTTTGTAAAAAAAAATTTGGTTTTATGTCAGTCATTTTCTGTGTTTTTTTATGTATATATTGTCATGGGTAACATTTTGAGGTTCATGCTTCTATGATTACTTTTTACAAAAAATTTGTGAGGTAAAATGAACAAAATACATGAATCCTGGTAGTGTTTTTTTTTATGTTTTTACAAAAAAAAAAAGAAAACCTGTGGTAGCATTGCCATGTTCTGAGAGCCATAACTATTTTTCGGTAACAGGAGTGCGGGGGCCTGTTTTGTGTGGAATGAGTTGATGTTTTAATTGATACTATTTTACGATACGCATGACTTTATTGCTTTTTAATCAATGTTTTGGGAGACAGGATGAAGAAAATACAGCAATCCTGGTAGTGTTTTTATTTTTTACAGCACTCGCCATGCAAGATAAATAATGTTAATTTTACTCTGTATGTCAATAAGATTACAGTTTTTTTTTAATACTGTAATTTTAATCCATTTTTCTTTAATACTGTAGCAGTTTTTATTGTGTAAAACAATGTTTGTGCATCACTCAATTCTGAGAGCTATAAGGTTATGTTCACACGGCGTCTTTTAGGACATATTTCAGGGCGTAATTGCGCTGCAATGCGCCAGAAATACGTCCTGTAAGTCTTCCCTGCCGCATATTGAACGCTGGCAGAAAGAAGTGACCTGTCACTTCTATCCAGCGTATACGGGATAATGAAAGGGAATGGGGCTGTTCGGGGGCCAGCATCCCCTGTGCTTTAGAAGATCAGCACTAAACACACTGCGTCTTGCATTGTGCACAGGTGCACGCCACAAGACACCGTGTGAACACACCCTAACACTTTTTTTTCTTGGTAACAACTTGGGGATTATATGACTTTTTGATCACTTATGTGCAGCTGGATGAAAAAAACTCACAATTTTGAAGTTGTTTTTTATATTTTTTTTTACAGCATTGATCCTGGGGGGTAAATAATATGACAGTTTTATAGCCTAGGTCATTACATATGTGATACCAAATATTTTTTAAATATTTGTGGGTAACTAGCATTTGTGAAAAGGAGGATGTGCATGTTTTACTTTATTTTGTGCATTTTTTTCCTTACCAGTTTCCTTTTTTTTTCTTTGAGGAACCTTTATTTTTTTTTACTTTTCACTATAGGGTGTGTGACAACTCACATGCTTTCGGCCACCGTCTTGGCCCGGCCTGGGGGTCATTCAGCTCTGGGATCGCCGTTTTTTGTAAACAGGCTGGCACTCTAATATATGGCACTCCAAGACCAGGCGGCAGTTTTTATACTGGCCACAGCCAGCTTTATTCCGGCTCAAATGTACAGCAAAGTAAACAAAACAAAACCTCGGCCGTCTAGCCACTACCTAAACATGAAAAAGAGACCCTCTCTATCTGTTGTTTGAACCTACCATTCAGCCACATAAATACAATTACCAGTTCCATTGGTTCCTGGCTTCTCTCAAGCCTCTGGAGGGCCAGAGCCACTCTCCAGCTCCTCCACTCTCAGGTAGCAGACCACACCCCCCATGACACCTGCTGCTAAGGGCTTTTATAGCCATCCAGGAACTGGCCCAAAACCTGGCCTGGAACGTGGGGACGGCAACCCACCCAACGCTATTGCCGTCCCGGGAAAGGCAACCCATCACTAGCCGCATTGCAGCCATGCTAGCTATCTGTGTCAGTAACCTATGGTTACTGACGCCAAATAGTTGCCTTCCCCCACCAAAATCAGGTTTTTGGTGGCACGTCTGCAACAGGTATGCTTCTGTATTCCACCTAGTGGCAGGAACATGCGACTGCCTGCGGTCGCTCTGCCACAGGTGCTAGACTCAGCGACTGCTTGCCTGCTGTTACAATACACACATGACTGTAGTGCTAGTTATTCTGTAACGTAGCTAGGTGTGGTGATTTCACACGGGAGCTGCCATAACCAGATGCCCCAGTTGTAAATATACAGCTGTAGTGCAGTTCTGAAACGTACTGGCTGTGGAGTTTACACAAAGTTTTAGATAGATGGGTATGCCCGACCATGACGTACCCATATGTCCAGTGATGGGAAAGAGTTAAAATCAAAGGGTGGGCGGCAAGTTTGATCTGAATGTGACTGCATGTCACTGTACCCTGTAACTGATTGTACAACCTTGCACGACATGTTGGCACTTAATGAATAAAATTAATATTTAAAATCCCAGAGTAAAAGGAGGAATTCATTGGCCGTGCTTTACCTAGTGAATATTATATTCACACCTTCATGAATAATTTGTATTGTGCTATGCTAACAGAAGAACATTTCCAACAGAAATGCCAACCATTGTATTTAACAGTGTGGCGTGACATGTCACACATTTTGAAAATGTGACAATGACTGATCAAACACAGCCTTTAAAGTTTTTCCAAGAAGAAAGAAGAGCATTAAACCGCTTTGCTGCATCACATTTGTGCCTGTGGCTGCTTGACACTGTAAATTATGTCAACACAGAGTCTTCATAGACACCCGATTGCCACATAATAGTCTATTTTAATTTTCCTTATTAATGTGGGGTAAAGCTTAAGAGAAATAACTTACTATTTAGAGTTTGAGAAAAGCTGGTTAGCAAATGATATGGCTACGAATGCAGCTCCCAGTTATCCTAGACTCTGAATGACAAATGTCCCAATGGAATGAGCATTAAATCCTCCATAAATATGTAAGTTTTGTGACTGCTCTACTAGTAGTGTGTGTGCCATATACTGCCAATCAGAAGGCTACTGAGTAGAAGTAGTGGGTGAAGGGAAGAATTTCATGCCATTTTGGGTACAGTCGGAAGTTATTCAGTGCTAGCTATTGTTCAGTGGTTATCACGGTTGTAGTATACAGAGGGTTACTTGCACACTAGCCGGCAATGGAGCATAGGGAAGCTGAGGCCAGTGACAGAGGCCTGAATAAAACAGTACTCCCAGAATAGAGATAGAGGGGAAACCTACTAAAAGACACGGAGGCTGCTAGGCAGTGAAGTCAGTCCCCTGATCTATTATTACTAGGTTAAATAAGAAAGGGGGGACATCTCTCCTTAGGGAGAGCACCGTACGATTTGTAGAGTTTTGAATTGCCTTTTTGTCCTTCACTAAGCATCTGCATATCACAAAGCATTATGGGACAGGAGCTGAAGCGCCCTCTATTGGATGTAACAAATCCTCAATTTGCTTTTGACCCACTGAGTCTTGAGAAGCAAAAGTGGATATTAGCCAAGCCAGTAACAACTCATCTGCATACAGCGCTGGTTTACAGTGTGTTTTTGCCCTCTCATCCAGTGCAGAGCAGAGCGATACTGGCTGACTGGGTGGGAGGCAATGAGTGGCTCAGACAGGGGAACATCTCTCTTTAGGGAGAGCACAGTACGGTGTCCATAACCAACTAGCTATAAGTGGATAGTTAGCACTTCAGAGAAGAACTAGAACTTTTTTTTATTTGTATGTTAATAAAGCCATATGAGCACTGGGTGCTTGTCGCATGTGTTATATTTTCCAATGGCATAATTTTGGGGTACATAAAACTTTCTGATAAGCTTCTACTAACTCTTTTCAGAGGAGAAATAAAGAAAAAACAGCAATTCTGTCATTTTTTTGACTTTTCAAACCTTTGACTATGCAGAATAAATAACATTACATTTATTTTGCAGATCAGTTCAATTATGGCAATACCAAGTCTAGATAGTTTTTTTAATGTCTTACTACTATTGCACATTACAAACACTTTTTAACCCTTTCTTGACATATGTACTGGTACTTCACAGTCTGTGTACATTTGCTACAAATTGACATACCTGAGCCTACACGATTGCCACAGAAAGTTGGCTGAAACTTACTGCCAAAGACCTACGCATTATCACCTACTGGACTGAGTTTTGTCTAACCCCAGCTGTTTAGCCTCTTAGATACTGCAGGCAATAGCGATTGTGCATCTAAGAAGTGTGCCAGAGAGGAGGCACTCTCTCTCCCTATTGGCGTCTCCAATGAAAATGTCAAATGTTCCCTTTTGGCGAAGCAGGATGCCAGGATTTGTTGTTCAAACTTGAAAAAGTATGCTTGGAGATGCAGCATGTCGTATTTTGTTGCTTGGAGATGAAGACTGTTAAATCAACCCACAAAAAACAAGCCCTTACACAGCTCCATCAACAGAAAAATAAACAAAGTTATGGTTCTCAGACTATGGGAATGCAAAAACATTTTTTTCTTCCATAAAAATTTTTATTGTGTAAAAGTAGTAATATATGTATAAAAACAAAAAAATTGTGGTTACCTTGTAATCATATGAACCTGCTGAATAAAGTTAACAGGTCATTTGTACCCACAGCGAGCATTGTAAAAAAGTAATGAAAAAAAAAAAAAAGAGAGAGAACCATGACCAAGATTAGATTAGATTACTGTATTTTGTTCATACCCACTACTAGTGTTGAGCGATTATTATCGACAAAGTTTTGAAATCTGGACAGTTATTTATGGTGATGACTCGTATTTATAGAACATGCGATAATTTAAGGATTAAAATCTGTGCCAATCATCTTATTAAGACTGCCCCAATAGCGCCTTTTTCGCGGCTTCCTGAACTTTTGGCGGCCAGCAAATCAGGAGGGGAATACCGAATATCGCAGTTGGATGAGATTTTGTGTGCGACGACAAGCCTGTGTAGGATGTTAATTGTTGTCTAAAGGCTGGAAAATCCGAAGACCTCGTTTTACATAGAACAGGGCGTTTCCTGTTCAGCTCAGTCTCACTCAGCGTCTCAGAGCAAGTAAAATGGACCGTGCGCTCTGCTTGTGTCCAAACCTCTCAGCAAAATTATTATATTTCTTCACAGAGAAAGCTCTACTGTTAGCTGTGATCCTTAAAATTAAGTTTAGACTTAGAGATTGGAAGATTTTTATAGATTAGGTAGAAAATTAATAAAGGAGCATCTACTGCTGTAAAAGTCAATGGGGGGGAGCGGGAGGGGTGGCCCCCGCGGGTGAGAACACAGACAAGGCACTATAAAGAATACTGGATAGTAACTGCAGTCTCATTGTTAGATGCTAAAATCCACTTATATTATCATATACATTTCATGATAGGTGTTCATTTTCAATTTTGCCCATTCCACTTTTGTTGAATATATCCACCTTGCCTTAAATTTGAATCCAGCAATTTTATAGTCCCACCCCAGGTGAATTGAAAGGTGCAAAAAATATTAATTGTATTATACGAATAACAAGCTCTATAAGAATACTGATAAAGTTCACCATAGACTTAGCGTAGACATTGCAATAGCTTTATTATAAATGTTTTCATATTGAAATATTCCTGGATATTGGTCAGCCTGAACTTATAGATACACATCTTTTCTAGTAACTGCAGGTCCCTTCCTTGTTAGGTGCAAACTCCACTTTTATTATCAGTTATAGCCATTTCAGAAAGGTGTTCATTTTCAATTTTTGCCCCATTCCACCTTTGTTGAATATAAATCCACCTTGTATTTAAATTAGAATCCAGCAAGTCAGCAACAGGTTGACAGGTCCAAAAATACCTGTTGTAAATCCAAATAAATTCAGATACTTGTTTTGACTTGGCGCACTACAGCTTTGTTCATTGAGCACGCTTGCACTTAAATTTGAAGTACTGCAATTTTTTATGTCCACCAACAGATGAAATGATAGTGCCAAAAAATACCATTTAATTATATCCGAATACATACAATACGTGTTTTTTTGCACTTTTGTTGCCCAGTCCAGATTTGTAGATAGAGCCACCATGCAGTTAAATATGAATACTGCAATTGTGAAGTTACCACAGGTGAATTGATAGTGTTGCCAAAAATACCATTTATTATCCAATACATTACAGATACGTGTTTTTTGCACTTTTGCCCAATCCAGATTTGTGTTGATTAGCCACCTTAGCGTTAAATAAATTTGAGATCCAGCAATTGGTGTAGGTTACCACAGGTGAATTGATAGTGCGCCAAAAAATACCTTTATTATCCGAATAACATTACAGATACGTGTATTTTAGGCACTTTTGGCCCAGTCCAGATTATGTTTGATAGACCACCAATGCAGTTTAAATTGAATCCAGCAATTGTGTAGTTACCACAGGTGAATTGATAGGTGCCAAAAATACCTTTTATTAATCCGAATACAAATCAATACGAGTTTTTTCAATTTGGGCGCAGCCAGCTTTGTGATAAGATCTACTTTGGCAGTTAAAATTTGAATACAGCAATTTTGTAGTCACTCACAGGTGAATTGATAAAGTGCCAAAAATACCTTTTTATATCCGAGATACATTACAGATACGTGATTTGTTTGACTTTGGTGCACTACAGCTTTGTTAATAGAGCCACCTTGCAGTTAAATTTGAAGCCATCAATTGTGTAAGTTACCAACAGTGTGAACTGATAGGTCAAAAATTACCTTTTATTATCCGTATAACATTTCAGATACGGTTTTTTCACTTTGGCGGCAGGCCAGCTTTGTTGACTTGATAGAACTACTTGCAAGTTAAATTGAATCCAGCAACTTTTTGTTTATTGATTGAGGGATTTGAGAATAGCTGTGATTTGCTCGTCTTTTAATAAGAGACTTCTAAAACTCTTCCATACCTTCTCCAAATTTGTATATTTCTGAACATGTGTATCGAAATTCAGGTGGTAAGCGAGCAAAGAAGGGGGGTAGACATGAGGTAGAGGTACAAAGAAGGTGCTCCTGTCCAGTGCTGGAGACAACACGCGCGAGCCCAACACGCATGCCAGCGGATCATCAGTTGCAGGACCGTCAGGCCTGTCAACGCTGGGTCAGGGCCCTGTGAAATCACATAACAAACAACGCTTCAATCTGTCCTTCAGTGGTTAAGCAACCTGCATCCAGCAGTCTTACCTCTCGTCCTCCCAGTCACGGCTCAAATCAAATATCGACATCTAGCATCACCAGCATGCAATCCGTCCAACATGAAGCAGCCCAAATGTCAACTCGTCGTAACCACACTGTGGATAAACCTTTTTCTGAAGACCTCTTTTGATGACAAAATGCGGTTTGGTCAGAAGGCATGTTAAAAGATCAAGAGGCCAAAGAGGATGATTTTCTCTGCTCCTGACGCCCAAGTTACTGATGCCATCAGAGGAGAGAAGGAAGCCGGTCAATCGGCAAAAATCCCGGGCGGTCGGCAACGCCTTGCAGTCCCTCTTGCTTGTACCTCGCAGCTCCTGTGATGCAGAATGGTCAGTACGACGAAGTCAACCTGTGTTGATGATGATGATGACACATTGCGGATCCAAACGTGGTCTTTTCAGCAGAATGTTGCTTGCGAGTGCTTCATCACTGAATGAGGAAGGAAGACGATGGGTAGTGTCAGTAGCGGATCCCCGCCTCAAAAAAGGGAGACGGTGCGGTCGCGAAGAAGTCCGCTGATATGATTCCGCCAGCCCACGGTCACGCAAACCTCCCCGCTCCTCGCTATCGTGCCGTCAAAAATGTCCAGGACCTCTCAAGCCTGGGCCTTTTTTGACCAGCCACGATTCACCAGCGATGTCATATGCCGCCTTTCCGTAACGCATAATAGAGGCAAGAAACCATTAGGTGGTTAACCACCACCAACATGTCTAGTCACATTCAGCGAATGCATGAGTGAAAATGGAGTGGCAACACTTGGCGGCAAAAAAGGTCCAGACCGACGCGCGGGCCCCCAAACCACTAGTCACACCCTCTGTCTCCGCCTCTCCGCCACCCACCATGCGTTCCTCAGCTCGCCCATGTCTCTCAAGTCATGGATCATGGTTCAGCTCCGCTTCAGCTCGCATCCGTCGCCCGAGTACGCACCAGCACCAACCATAGACCCATCCTAAGCCCCTTCTCCTTCCGCCAGTTTGATAGACACTGTCAAGCCGTACAGCGCATATAGATTCAGCACAGTCCAGCCTTCTGTCTTCAGGTTTGGGAGCATAAGAAAACGCTTTAACCCAAAACTCCAATCCCAAAGCCAAAAGCCTGAATGTGCGCATTGCCAGGCTTATTGGCCTTGGAAATGTTGCCTTTCCGTCTGGTGGAACACAGATGGATCTGCCATGTCAAGGCGCCTTGCCTGCCTCCCAAAACCAATGCCCGAGCAGGCGCTATTTTTTTTTTTTTCAATTCTATGCCAGAAAAGCCTTCCCCTCGCCCTGGCCAGCCACGTGTCATCTAAAATTTCCAAGCGGATTACTGCATCTGGTGTGGCCGTAAAAATGTCCATCAGACGCACCGGGACACATGGACTAGTAAGACAACTGCAGGCCGCTATATCTCTGAGACAGCTCACTGGGTTGAGCGGGTCGATGTCCCTGGGGGTGACTGTGGCTCTCAGGCTCGCGCACGCTCTTCAAACCGCAGGGATGTTCAGGGTTCTTTCCCCAAGTCCTCTGGTGCATCACGTGCCCAGATAAACCAGGCCGTGTTGAAATTAAATCTGTCTTGAGACCGTACCCACACCACAAGTTTCAGGAAGCCTTGTTGGACTGGCTCTCCGCAACGAGACCAGAGCGACTGGCTTGGTGCCAAGAACCTTGTGCCAGGCAAGGTGGTGTGCGATAACGGCGAAATCTGCTGCCGCCCTTAAGAATTGTAGGCTTGGAGCACATCCCGCTTGCCTGGCACATGTCATGAACCTTGTCCGTACCAGAAAATTTTTAGAAGAGCTACCCGGAGGTCTGGACTGCCTGCTGAGAAGGATCGAAGTCTAAGTTCGCACTTCCGCCGCCGTTCGCAAGTGTAACCCTTCACTCGTCCCGCCTAGGGCGTGCGTTACAGGCGTCAATCACGCCTCTGCCCGTCAACGTACGTCATTGTTGACGTGGCAACACGCTGAATTCCACCCTCCACATACTCCAGCGATTGTGGCAGCAGCGCAATGCCATTACGCAGTACGAAGTGACAACATGGCCTGACAAGCAGCGTGGCGGACCTCCGTGTGGTGGTTGAGCCACCGAGAGTGGGGCAGGTGAAAGAGCTCTGCATCATCCTTAGCCATTTTTAAAGAAGCCACCAAAATGGTCCAGTTGCGGACAATGCCCTTGTCAGCAAGACTATTGTGGTGAACCTTAGGTTCTGAACTATCGTTGGACACTCCAAACAACGGGTCCCCCAGCGACCGGAGGAGGATACGGACACAGATAGCGGACACGGAGCTTTCCTCCGTCAAAATCCACTAAGGCCACGACATTTTCAACAATTTCAACGGTCTTCATTAGGCAAGGTTCGGGTCTCAGAGCTAGTGGCAAAGTTGGCGCATCAGCTCTCATCGTGCATAATCTCAGGCAAGTCAGGGCTGTGTTGAACTGTGCCGGAGGCAGCTGAGGAGGAGGAGGTATTCCTTGACACCCGAAGTTACGACGTCCCTGCCTTGGAAAGAGGTTGGCGGCGAATTTTGAGGCGGAGGAGGAAGAGATGAAGATCAGTTTGCTAGTCCCCCTCGACCCAGGGCGTGAGGAAATCAATGGGCTCCATCTCGTCACATGAGTGCTTGGATGACTCAGACCTTGCAGATTGAATCAACTGGAGACATCTGTTGCGTCTGCTTCACTTCCACAAATGTCACGGTGGAACAACCTCATCGATGTGACAAGCAGTAGAGTGCCAAGTACGTAGCGTGGACAGCAGCATGCAAGGTGGCAAGAACCTAATAGGTGACCTCTTGCACTCTATGGTTACCACCACAACCAAACGCATGCAATGCAGGGCCACACATACAACACACAGAGATCAGCTTAAGTATCATGTGCACCTACTATCTGCGTCTCAACACACGACGATTTTTAGTATGTGTTTCCGGACCCAATAGACTTCTGGGTACGCAAGAATGGATGAATGTGCCCGAGCTGGCTCTGTCACGCCCATATAGGTGTTGTCCAGACCCAGGCCACCCAGCGTCATATCTGAGCGGACCTTCAGCACAGCTGGAGGAGTCATTACAGACAAACGGCATCCGGCTTGCCACAGATAATGTGGATCGATTGACTTTCATCAAGATGAATCAGCCATGGAATCTCTGATGAATTTGTGACCAATTGGCCGAGGTCACCGATTAGTTGCCGGTCCAACATCACATTCCTCTTCAAACAGAAATGGTGCCTCTATGAAAAATGTTTTTAAAATGATCATTTCTACTGCAATTTTTATCACTTTTCCCTAAACATTTCATTTTGCTGTTTGCTGTGAGTAGACTGTAAAAAAGACAGCAAGGTTTTAGACAACACATATTCCATTTACTCCACTTTACTTAAGAAGTTTTTCGCATTGTCAATGTTTTTGAGGTCGATGAGTGCGTAATATACAGCTTATACTTATGGTCCTTTGGAACAGAAATGTTGGCTTTTTGAAGTGTCATTTCTCCCTCACAATTTTTAACATGGCTGAAAGTCATTTTATAATTTTTTGGGACTCATGCTGCTTTGAAATGCAGCAACACACAGGTCCTCTTATTTAAAAAATGTTGTTTACTAACAGACAACTGTGTTCTTCACAATTGTGCCAAAATGCTCAACGGTCATCGCTTTGCTTTGAATTTTTGGGGGCATTTTGCTTGGAAATGTCAGGCTATACTACAGTCCTATTATAAAAAAAAAAAATGTTGTTTCTAACAAACATTTGTTTCTTCACAATTGTCCAAAGGGCTCAATGGTCATGCTTTGAATTTTTGGGGCATTTTGCTTTGAAATGCAGCTATACTACAGGCTCCTATTAAAAAAAAAAATTTGTTCTAAAACAGACATTTTTTCTTCAGTGGCTCAAGGGTAATGTGTGCTGTCAGGAACTAGTAATGGTAGTGTACACTGTCAATGGACACATATGCAAAAATGACTTGTTTTTGCAAGATCTTTAACATAGCAATCAATCCCTGTATTGAGACAACCCATTTAATACAATTAAAAAAAAGAGAAACAAAGACTGGTGGGATTCCATCCTATTTAAAAATGCTGTTTCTAGAATTAAACTATTATACTAAAAACTTTGGCATGTACAAAATAGGCTGGTAAAAAAAATTCCTCTAGAATTGTACAAGGGAGGTACAAGGAAAACTTGACCATATGTAGTTTCTTCAGTAGGACAAGGAGATTAGGAAGCACGGACATTAGAACAAAGTACAGAGACCCATTTCCTCCAGCATCGTTGAGTAAAAATGAGGAAAAAATAATTCCAAGAAAAAGGCACCTGTGTGTAACAGGAGCGTTAACCACCAGTATTTCCAAGTGATAGCTCAAATGGTCCGCACTCATCGACGGAGGGGCAAGGCGCTACCCAGGTCTTGACTGTGGTACTGGAAGCGCTGGAGTTCTCACACTTCCCGCTCAGCAAACCGCACATCTGCTACAGCAACGAAGTGTATTCGTTGCTCGCGTCATCACGCTTTAACCTGCGTGTTAATAGATGACGGACGCCACCTGGGCTCTCACTCGCACCCACAAGTAACTCCGCCCTGTGTCATGTCTGTGGCACAGGACAGGTATAGTCAATAGTCCCAGTTCACCAAAATGGTGTTGAAAGACTCCTTTTTTTCCGGCACTTTTTAATCTGGGGTCAGACAGTGTTTAATGTCATAATCAGTGGCCCAGGAAGGGACAGTATATGTCCAGATTCAACTAAAATGTTGGTTGAAAGACTCCTATTTCGCACTTTTTATCGTGTGGGTCAGAAAGGTTTAATAGGTCATCTCTGCGGTACAAGGACAGATATAGTAGTGTCCAGTGAACGAAAATGTTGTTCAAAGACTCCTTTTTCGCGCACTTTTTAATCTGGGTCATGCAGGTTATGGGGCTCAGTGGCTGTCCAGGAAAAGAGATAACGTCAATGTCCAGTGAAACTAAAATGGTGGTTGAAAGACTCCTTTTTCCGGCACTTTTTAATCGTGGTCATTCGGTTTGGGGCTCATTCTGGTGGCCCAGGACAGGTATAGTCGATGTCCAGTGAAACTAAAAAAGTGGTTGAAAGACACCTTTGTCCGGGCAATTTTAAATGTGGGGGTCATGCAGGTTTGGGGCTCATGCTGAGTACCAGGAACAGGATATTCAATGTCCCAGTTCAAGTAAAGATGTAAATGGTTTCAAATAATACTCCATTCTGGCACTTTTAATTTTGAGGTGATGCAGGTTTTAAGGGTCATGCTGTGGTACAAGACAGGGATAGTGAACGGTAGCTGTTACTTTTTTCGTGTGGCTTTTATACCTAAGTGTTGTGCCTAGATGTAAGCAGGTATCCATTTGAACTGTTGTGGGCTGTTAATTCCCAGCTTACACCAGCCCTGTTTGGGTGTAAGAATGAATTGTAGTTGCTCTCATCCATAACTTTAGAATGTCATCCGCTTCATAATCGATACTGCCACTATCGAAAACCTAACGATGTGGCCGGTGAACTATCGACTATCGCCCGATGTCGATAGCCAACGTAATCGCTCAACACTACCCACTACCAGAAAGCGAACAGTCGTGAAAGCCACAAAATGTTGCCAATGAAAACATCAACTTAGCCCTTATCTAACTTAACATTCAGAAAAATAAAAGAATAAAAAAAAGTTATGGTTTTCAGAATATGATGACATAAAAACTATTTTTTTTTTTAAAAAAAAGCATTTCTGTTTAACGGTTTTTTGGTTTGTTTATTGAAATTTTCAATAGAAAAAGAACATTACAAAGTCAAAAGCATATAAAATATATAAAGATTCAAGCTAATGGTACTCTCTTTATATTCATACCGTTTCAGTACTCAAAGTAGATCAGCATAAAATATCATATATACTATCACAACATAGGATATGCAGTCACTTTATTGAACAAAAAAAAAGCAATTGCAATAATGTTTAAAAAAACTGATAGACATCTGCTACTTTAAACTTCTGACATTTTACATACAATTTATAGCACAATTGAAAAATTAAACAGAACACTATAGGATTCTATTATTGAACATAATCTCCAAACTACACAGCTTATATGTAGCACATGCAATCAAAATAGAGGGAAAAAACAAGGACACAACATTAACTAAGACAAGACTAGACACATAAGGCGATAGAAACGGGCAGTCAAAAACCTGAATATCAATTAAAAAAAAAAAAAAAAAAAGAAAAAAAAAAAAACATCCATGACTTCCTGTCTATTTTGATTATGCTATACCATTTACTATGGCATAAGCATCCCAATTAGACCATATTGTATCAAATTTGTCCATACTATCATTCAGGAGTGCTGTCATATATTCCATTTGCCACACATCTTTGATTCTCTCAAAGATCTGCTCTGGCTGGAGGGAGATTACTTCTCCAGGTTCTTGAGATTAAGCATCTCGCAGCTCTAAGTACATACAAGACAAGTTGCCTAATTCTTGGACCCATCTGCTGTGGTATTAAATTCAATAAAAACCGCTTTGTGTCAAATGAAACTTGTACGACTTCTCAAAGAAGTACTGAATGTCCCTCTCACCAAAAAGGCTGAATCAACGAGCACTCCCAAAAAATTTGAAAATGTTGCCCCCTCTCAAACTACACCTCCAACACTGATCTGAAATATTCAGACTAAATTTGTGTAACAAGGAAGGGGTATGAAACCAAAAATATAGTACCTTGTATTGGTCTTCTTTGTAGATTGAGGACTTGGAAGACTTCTTCCAAATGATGCGCTATTCCTTTAATGAAATAAGAGCATCCAAAAATCCTTCACATTTATCAATATCTCTGGTTTATCAGGATCTAATAAAATTTGATAGATATTTAACATAAGACCCGTTTTTAAGACATGTCTTAAAAAATTACAAATTTGAAGGTAGGAGTAATGATATGATTTGGAAATATCAAAATTTGACTTAATGCTTTGAAATGGAAGTGCTTTTCTTGTATTATAATCAATCATGTCTGCAAACCAGAAAAGTTGTTTCAAGTTTTAAGTCATAACTGAGGCTTCAGATTAAAGCGAAAACGGTTTGGAACACACCTTCCAAATATCCCTCAGTAAAGTTATGAAGAATACAATCAGATGTTTAACAAGACACACTTGGAAGGAGGGGGGGGGGGAACAAGGAAAGAGTGTGTAGAGCCCTCGGTTTACAGCTGACCTAGTAGTGTGTAAGATATCGAACATGGACACTCAACTCAAAAGCCTTTTGTGGTTACATATATGTCTCAATGAGAAAAGGTGGCGTAGAATGGCTCTAATGTATTATTTAGGGACGCCGATAGATATTCCATATGTCTGATGTCTTTGATTCTATGGACTAACTCCAACATGGAGGGGGGATCTTGTCATTTCCAAAACAGAGAGATCAGGCACCTCGCTGCAGTGAGAATATGAAGAGCCATTCTCATCATCTTTCTCGTTGATAGATTCAATAAGAAAAATAGGGGATCAGTAGGCACCAGCATGCCCGTAATTTCCTGTATAAGTGCTTTAACTTTCCCCCAGAACCTAGGATTCTAGGGCATTCCCAGAAAATGTGAAATATGTGTCCTGAAGCTGTATTACATGTCCAACACGTGTCAGGGATAATTGGGTTAAACTTATGTAGAAAGGATGGTGTGTAATACCACATCATTAAGATTTTGTATTGGTTTTCTCTATACAAAGTACAACGAGATGTCTGAGCCACCCTCTGCCAAAGAGATATCCCTCTGAACAAAGTTTTCCCATTTAACCATATATGCGTGTTTTACAGGATTATCCGTGAAAGGGTTAGAAAGAATTGAATAGATATCAGAAATCTGTCCTCTAGTCGTATTACTTACTATAGAAATCAATTCAACTTTCATAGGCAGGGATACCTTAGGTGATCCCAATACTTTATGCAAGAACTGCAGGTATGAGAACCTACTTGAATCTGGTAGAGAGAATTTGGATTGTAATTTCTCATATGTCATAGTACGCCTCGATGAATGGTCCGCTATATCTGCAGCATTAAAAAGCTCCCTGTCAAACCAATCCTTCATTGCAAGGTTATCCAATCCGCCTGGGAAGAAGGGGCTGAACAGAAAAGAAGTTAGGGCTAAGGAAGGTGAGCAGAGAGTGAAGGTTTTGGCACATTTTTTCCATACATCTCGAGATAACACCATGGGGCCCAATAATGTTAAGTCAGGCGATGTAGAGGAGGTTGCCCATAATAAAGAGTTTGGGTGGACCGGTGCTGTTCATCATTTTTCAGTCTCTACCCACCTAGAGTATGCGAATAGAGATGTCCATACTGGGATCCATCGCAAATGGGCAGCCCAATAATATTTTACCAAATCCGGAACCCCAAGTCCTCCCCCCTCGGGTTTGGCCAAAAGTAAAAACTTTCTAATACGGTGTCTGCCGTAGGCCCAAATAAATTTAATTATGGAAGTCTGAAGTGTTTTAAGATCCTTTAACCCCTTAAGGACCTGGCGCTTTATTTGTTGTTGACACGTTCGTTTTTCCCTCCTCGTCTTCCCAGAGCCATAACTTTTTTATTTTCCCACCTACATAGACATATGAGGGCTTTTATTTTGCGGGACAAGATGTAGTTTCTAATGGTGTTATTCACTGTACTATAGAATATACTGGGAAACCGCAAAAAAATTCCAAGCGGGACAAATTTTTTAAGTGACGTAAAATGACCAAAAAAACGCAATTTTGGAGTTTGGAATTTATTTTCTTCTACAGTGTTCAGCGTACGGGATAAATGATGTTATATTTTAATATATTGGACTTTTTCAGACGTGGTGATACCAAATATGTGTAACTTTTATTATTTTATTTTTCTTCTTTGTAAAATGGGGAAAAGGGGGTGATTTGAACTTTTAATACTTTTTTTTGTACTTTAAACTTTCTTTCTTTTTTTTTTTACTGTAACATTGAGTCCATCTAGTGTGCTTGACCACTAGGTGGCGCGATCGTTGATACAGTCGAATGCATTGCATAGACAATGCATTAGACTGTACCAAGATGGCAGTAACCCCACTTCCTGTCTGCGGCCGGAAGTGGGGCAAACCAGGACATGGCCATGATGGAAGCGTTCGCTGCAGGTATGTGGCAGCGATGCCGATCGCCCTGAAGATCGGTGAGCGGCACTGATCTTCATTCATTCAGACGCTGCGGCCATCTTTGCCACGGCATTTGATGGATTTAACAGCGCGGGTGGGCGACGTTGCCCATTCGCGCTGTAACGGCCGGGTGTTAGCGGCGATTAGACGCTAACACTCAGCGGCTATGCGGGGGAGTCGCGAAGCGATCCCCCTGTAAAGCCCCTTAAGGACCCTGGGACGTATGAGTACGTCCAGGGTCCTTAAGGGGTTAAAGGAATTGAAATAGGGAGAGCGTCGAATAAATATAATAATGGTCATCTTGATTGCTGAGATTCTTCCCAACCATGACAGTGGTAGCAGCTTCCATTTTTGTAGGAGAGAGCGAATCTCTAAGAACATCCTGGGGAATAATACAGGGACGAATAATTCTTCGTGAGATTCACTCCTAAGTATTTTAGGGATGTATGTTTCCAATTGTAATTATAATTAGCCTGTAGGGACCCTAGTTCCGCCTTGCTTAAATTAATGGGGAGAGCTTCCGTCTTAGTTGTATTTATTTTGTACCCAGAAATGTTATAGAAGGTCTGTAAGAGATTGTGGAGCTTTGGCAGTGTTATAAGCAAGGACGTGAGTGTTAACAATATGGTGTCCACAAATAAAGAGAATTTATATTCCACATTTTTTATATTAACTCTTCTTATGTCCGGCAGATGGCAGAGGCCAAAGGCTCCACACATAATACAAATAGAAGTGGGGACAGTGGGCAGCCCTGCCTTGTACCGTTGCACAGTTTGATCAGAGCTGAAACGGTATGGGGTAATTTAATAGTCGCTGTTGGAGTGATGCCATCATGTAAGTCCAATTAAGCCTATCTAAAGCCTTTTAGGCATTGAGTCTTAATACCAGGCCAGAAGAATTCAGTTTATTTAGAGCATTTATAAGGCTAATAGCCCTCCGTGTGTTGTCCCCCCCTTGACGGCAGAGGACAAACTCCACCTGATCCTTATGGATATAAATATTTTTAACTCGGTGTTTAACAACGCGATAGGCCTGTAGACACTTTCATAAGATCCTTATCGTGCTTTGGTATTAAGTTTATGTATAAATGTAAAAAGTTATTAGCTACAGGGTGGCCTGACAATATAGAGTTGTAACCTTGTAGTTGATAAGTGGAAAGTTCCGGGTAAAAAAGGTCTGGTAATACAGGTTCGTTAGTCCATCCGGCCAAGGGGCCTTCTCGCTCCGAAGGCCTTTAAGTGCAGCCCCCAGCTCCTCTTGCTCAATGGGCACATTAAGGGCCTCTCTAGTGTCTGCGGGAAGCTCAAGTAATTTATACTTGGAAAAGAATTGCTGTAGTGCCCGCTCTCTGGCCGTCGGAGTGGAAGGCAGGGTTTGAGGGAGGGAATATAGTTGCGAAAAATATGAGTGAAACAGCCTAGCGACTTCTTCTGGGTCATGGGTGATCCAACCTTTCTTATCTTTCAAGGCATGGGGGTAACGACGCATAGCATCACCTCTTAGTTGCTTTGCCAACAAGAAATGAGCTCTGTTTCCTTTCTCATAGTAGCGTTGTCTCAAGAATTGTAGCGGATGTGGTAGTGGATCCTCTGGACCACCACAAGCGATGCCGTAAGCCACGCCAGGGAGCGGAATCTAAGTAGGTCCCGGTTTGCACCAGAGCCTGCCGCAAAGCGGGATGGACTTGCTGCGGCGAGAGTCTACCAGGTCGCTACTCCTGACGTGACTTGCTTGCGATGGCGGCCAAGGGTGAGCGTGGTACAGAATCATGAGATGTAGGCGTAGTCGGGGACAGGCGGCAAAGGTTCGGAGTCGATAAACATAGGCAGAGGTCAGAAAAAACGGTAGGACAGTAGATACTCGGGAACGCTTTCTCTAGGGCACAGAGGCAACAAAGATCCAGCAGAGAAGTGACGTGGATCCAAAACCTATATAGAGACAGCACCCGGCAATTAACCAATTACTGGGCACTGTCCCTTTAAATTTACATGGACGAGCGCGCGCTAGGGGGCGCGCATGCGCATTCTGGCCGGCAGGGGATGAGGACCGGACGGGAGCGAGGCCAGGTGAGTGGACGGGACGTGTGCGACCACGGCCAGCAGTGCGGCCCGCGGCGCCACCCGTCCCCCGCCGGGGACCCGCCATGGGGAACACGGGTGCGACCGCGGTCCGTGGACCGGATCGAGGCGCAACCCGTTACAATAATATTAAGAGTTTCTTTGTTTTCCCGACCGCTCGCGGTTTGAGTTGAGACCTTAAGTCTATTACTTTTCTTAATTTAGCTTTGGTCGGGGATTGTTTCAGAGATGACTCCAAGGCTGCCAACTGAGACTGCAAATTCACTCTTTGTAAGTTAGCGTTCTGCTTAACTCTAGAACCTATCGCAATACAGCTACCTCTAATGACAGCCTTGTGTGCCTCTCAAAGAGTAATTTGAGAAGAGTCCTCATTGTTGGCAAAATATTCAACTAAATGATTTCTAATCTCTTCTCGTGGGTTCTTAACCAGACTTTCATTAAGTCTCCAGTGAAATTTATGGATGGAATTGTAATCTGAGCACAGGGTGATCGTGATAGGGGTGTGGTCCGACAGGTGTCTGCCAAACACCTCAGAACTGGAACGTTCCCCAGGAAATAATCGATTCTAGAATGTGATTTGTGTGGTGAGGAGAAGAAGGTGAATCCTCGTTCTTTGGGGTGAGCTATTCTCCACAGGCCAAATACCCCAAAACGTCTAATTGTTTTCCTACACTCCCTAGAAAGTCTAGCCTGCACGGGGTTGACTGGTTTCTGATTTAAATGCAGTCTATCCATCTGCTCAGAAAAGGCCAGGTTGAAGTCCCCTCCACAAAGGAGCTTAGAGGAGGTTGACCTATGTATCTTAAGAAGGACCCGCTCAAAGAATCTCAATTGTGCTTGGTTTGGTGCATAAATATTACAAAGTGCAAGTGGCGAACCTAGGTAAATACCCTGTAAAATAATATATCTACCTTGTTCGTCCAACGTAGAGCTAGAAATTTTAAACGGGCATGTCGAGGAAAGCATAATAGGCACTCCTGCTTTCTTCCTGTCCTGGGAAGCCAGGTACAAAGTTTGTTTTTGTTTTTTAAAGTAGTAAAACAGAACAGAAACTATATACATATGGTATCATAATATTTGTATCCTACATAATAATGTTATATCGTTTATACCTCATGGTTTATTCTGTAAAATTAAAACTGAGAAAACTTATTTCTGTTTTTCAAAAACCATAGTAGTTCAGTTTTTCAGGTAGCATATGAGGGATTGATTTTTACAGGATGAGACTTCTTTTTACACTTAAAATACACTATAAACTGCTAAGGAAATAAAAACTGTGGTGTGAAATGCAAAGAAAAACAGAATTCCAGAATTCATTTTGGGTTTAGTTTTGCACAGAGCCCACTGTAAAGTATAAGTAATTAAAGTGATAAATTGTATTGTGTCTATTACACCCGGTTTTTCCTGTTGTTGGGAATGTCACCAAACTTTCCTGCACTGTATAGTCTATTCAGTGTCTGAGAAAGCTGGATGATGCCGTATTCCCCATAGTTTCGGTAGGATTTCAGTTTTTTTTTTCCTCTTTCTTTCAGATTTCCATTCTGGAGTACGACAGATTTCATGGACTACATCAGACCAGCATTGGCTGTTTTTTTTTTTTTTTTTAATAAAATGGTCAACGAGGGCTGGGGTTGGGGAATGTTTATTTAAGCAAACTGTTTTCTGTGGTTTGTGTTTTTTAAAAAATATTTAATTCCAGTGTTAGTAATGGAGGCGTCTGACAGACGCCTCTCGATTACCATCAATGGGGCTTGGTGTCACCCAAGGCTGACACCAACACCCTCTCATAATTGCCCCAGTACCCAATGCACCACGGGTACCGAGAAGAGCCTGGTAACCATCAGAATTGGACTATCTAATGTGGTGGTTTGCTTCTGGGGTGACTGCAGGCTGGTATTTTTAGGCTCAGTAAGGAACAGTGTCCATGGAATTTACTATGCTGATAATATCAGGCTGCAGTGTCAGTTTTACCTTGGCTGGTTTTTGGAAAATGAGGACGACCTTATTTCATTTTTTTAAAATAATCGTTTCTTTTTAGATTTTTCAATAAACAAATGGATAAAAAAATAAAAAATTTTAAAAAAACATTCCCCGACACCACCTCTTTAAACCATTTTTTTAAAGAAAGGGGATCTAAGGGGTCCAACATATTCCAAAAATTTCCCTGCCCCCGGGGGTCAGGGCGTCCTAATTTCGGGGGTTGCGGCCGCAAAATATGGTTTGGGGGGTAAAACCAAAAGGCAAAATTTCCCGGGGTGGTTGATTCTCTGTTTCTCCACAAAAGATTGTGCCTGTAAGCTGTGGCTTATATATGGCTTAGTGCCAACTCAAAATACAACCCCCACCTATCACCCCAATAAGTCCCAATATCTCCCCATCCCCTTATAGCCTCCTCCTCCCCTACACCCATAGTTTCCTCTGTCGGTCATGGTAGGGGACAATGAAGCGGCCCCCTCAGAAGTATCCAGAGAAAATGTTGGTATTACCCCAGTTGCGTACATCGGTCTACCATCCCTTGATTGGGCCAGAGTGATTAAATAAGCCAAAAGGTCATCTGGGGGAGGTAGTCAGAACTACCTTATCTGTTGCTCTTGATTAGAGAAGTGCCCTGATCCTCTACAGGGTTTTCACCCTTCAAACTTGTGTGGCAGACATCCTAAGGCTATTTTGGATGTGTCGAAGGAGACCTTGGAAAGTGAGGTCACCCCTTATAAGAAAGAATAGCCAGGGAGATACCAATTATAAGGGAGCATATTCTTCAGACACAAAAGGCCCAGGCCAGGGTTTACAATAGGTTTACCCGGCCAAGACCGTTTAATCGAGGAGAGCGGGTACTAGTGTTGGTGCCCACTATTAAAAGCAAGTTCCTGGTGAAATGGTCCCTACGAGATAGTGGAAAAAGTGGGTTATATCAAATATAGGGTCAACCAGCCAGGGAAGAAGAAGCCCTTCCAGATCTACCACGTAAATCTCATAAAACTCTGGAAGAAGAAAGACCCTCCTAAAGCTTCTTGTCTGGCTACACAATCAGGGTCAAACATTGAGGCCGTTAAAATCTCAGAGACCCTATTCCCTTATCAAATACAACAGTGTAGGAAACTACTGCAAAGGAACGAATAAACCTACATATACATCGGGCATAATATTACCATCCAACTAAATTGGTATAGAATCAACATAGAAAACTCCAAAACCAAAATAAATACCAATTAAAACCCACAAATTTTATGCGTGATGTTTAAAATACAGTAAATCTCAATCTCAGGACAAGTATATTCCAGTAATCAAGTCTACATAGAATTTAGCCACACCCAAAATAATTCAAACACGATCACAGAGAATAATTGGGAAAAAAGGGTCCTAACAAAATATAACTTTTATTCAATATTATTTAAAACAAAGGCACACTAACCGTAGTTCACCCTTAAAGATATAATAGATAACCTGCCTACGTTAGGGTACCTGCCCCAAAAACGGTGACCCCCACATTGGAACAAACCTATACTCCACCCTGCACTCTCCCTATTAAATTGTGAAATAGTGTCAGTGTCATGGAAAAACACACAATCCCCAAAGAGGATTATTATTGGATAATCTGTAGATATTGCTCTATAAGATCATTTTGAAAAATTTAAAATAACACTCTGACGCGTTTCCCCCACACATCAGTGGGTTTATCAAGGACTAGAAAATCAAGCCAAATAATATTACCAATATCAATATACACAACTACAAAGATGTATATAAGCAGACACCCAATACCAATTCAGAAGTACCATAACCCAGGAAAGATAAATACCACACTAAGTATCTTATATCCAGTAATATAAACTCACAAGAGAGCAGGAAGATACTTAGAGAGGCCACCTATAATAAATAAATAAAAAAATCAATATAACCCAATCTACAGCCAATATAAGAATATAGACATAACCACCAGAGTCCAATAATATTCACTGTCTGCCCTTTTTTCCCAATCATTCTCTGTGACCGTGTTAAAATACAGTAATCAACAATTAAAAAGTCAACACCCAAAAGGCACTAGACATCCCCCAAACCACCTAGACTACAGTATCAATATATTGGTACATTTATATCATAAAATAAGTAAATAGAAATACATACAGGGATATGAGGTACAAGACACAATGTCATCAACAATAATAAACCATAATGTATACTTAACCCTGTAGTAGTCAGACTAGTGAGGAGTGTGTCATCCGAATGCACATTTTTCTTATGCGCTTTTTCAAGGGAAGTGGTTAGTAGGGTAATGCACACACATATTTAAATAAAATAAGAACCGATCATATGTAATAAACATTGATTGACACATGACCAGACTAAAAAAACTAAGTAGATGGACAAATGATGGCTGCCTGAGCCAATAAGAATAACCCCAGGGGAAAAGGAAATAAGATACCTATTAAATTATTATATGACATAAAAAAGACCCATCATTAAAGAAACAACAGAAGCGGACGATACAACAGATATCTTAAGTGCCAAATATATGTACACAAAGTGTGTTAAAGACACTGTGCGAATGTGGAACGCATATGTGTTCCACAGACCGGAAGTGCATCATTGCTAGAGCCTGAGAACGGGATGTCAGTGGAACGCCATGCGCTCCACAAACAGGAACCGGCCAACCGACAAATGGCACTTGGGTAAAGGGATCAGCAAAAATTGGCACAATGGTACAGTCTGTGTTTTTTGTTATCAGGACATTCAAGAAGGGCAAAACACTCAGTGGTCTCATATTTAAAGCATAAGCCTATTGCTTTTTTTTTTTTTTTTTTTTAGACTTTTAGAGTTTTTATTGAGTTCCAATGCAATAATAGACAATAATCAAAGACATTTGCAATAAATAAGAGGATTCTGACAGGACAACATTTCTATGGATCTTATCGACATACATACCTAAGTTTTGTGAGATGCTATTGATACCAGATACTATGGGTCTTCCTTTCAAGGGCTCTAGACCCTTGTGGATCTTCGGGACTCCATAAAAGGTGGCTCTTCTTGGATACTTTAGTAAACAGGAATATGACTTTTTGTTACCTATCAGTTTATTACTAAGGGTATCCTGTACCAGTATCTGGAGCTGTTCAAATAGAGAGGGAGTAGGGTCTATGTCTAATATCCTATAACATTTTTTATTGTGTAAGAAATCAAGGCACATTCTCTGCTATCTGTCAACATCAAGGACCATCAGATTACCCCCTTTGTCTGCTCTCTTAATTACAATTGTTTTATAATTTTGTAATGACATCAGGGCCTGTGTCTCCTCCCTAGTAAAGTTACCTCTAACAGTCTGTACTGCAATCTGTCTGATCTCATAAGTAATTACATCCAAAAACATATCGATGCAACTATATGGTTGTGGGGGAGGCATTTTGTTTGACTTAAGTCTGAGATTCGTAAAGTGGCCCTGTTCTGGTCTAAAATCATCCTCTAACAATAGACTGCGCAAAGTTCTTGTTCCTTCCAGATCAGAGAGTTCTAGGCCATGTTCAGAACACTCCTGTAAGTCTCTACTCAGAAACCATTTAGCCCACTTTAGTTTATGGATAGAAAGGTTTATGTCCTTTGTCCTTTCAAATGTCGAGCATGAATTTGTTGGTATAAAGGATAGACCCCTAATCAGTACATCCTTTTCAACCGTGGTTGAAATTCTCTGGGAAAGATTGATAATTGCAATTCCTCCTCATTGGTTACCTTTGATTTCCGGCCCTATTTCTTAGGCGAAACTGGGTCAACATCTCTAATAAAAAGATTTCTCTCCTTGATATAGTTATGCTGTCTCTTAACCCAAAACAATTAATTCCGCTTCTCTCTTTTCAAACTCTGGGTCCACCTTACATTTCAAAGTTATATCTGTTTGCGAGTCTGTGTGCAGTCACAGACAGTGAACGGGGAAGAGCACCCAGTAATACACCTGAGAAGAAAATGTCGCCAGAGGAGAAAAATGATGCCATCATTTAGAAAGTGTCTGTCCATAAAGTGGTCATCAGACTCCCTCAGGTATTACCTGCTTGGAATGAGGTTTAGGCTAGTGTCAGATTATGCCCCACTTAAATGGATGCGGGAGAAGAAAGGGAACAATGCTGAGTTTACCTGTTGGTTTATAGCCCTATAGGATGTCTTGCTCTCCATAGAGCATAGGCCAGGCAAGCTGCAGGGGAATGCAACTGCCCTGTCGAGAGTGTACAGTCTGGTGACTGATGGTGTCCAAACCTGTGAAAAGCCACAAGGTCCCATCGCAAATGGCTGATATGTGTCACCAAGGTATCTAGCCTCAGTGAAGACAGTTTTATTTTGCCTCAGTATTATTAGATTGCTGACACTTCTTGTATGTAGCATGGCTTCTGGCAAGTGGTCGATCCGGGCCAATTCCTTACTGAAGCAGTCTAAGAGCTAGGTAGGATGACTGCTCCAATATATCCAGGCCAGGTCTTGCCTGGCCTATTTATGCCAGGAGACTTAGGAGATCTGGAGTGTGGTTCGCAGTTAAAAGTCTGTCTGACTGTGCTGATGTGGATATACTTGCTGCTGCAACTAACCTGTTATTTGCCACATTTCCCTGACCCTTGTGAGGATAGAACCCAGAGAGTTTTAGTTTGTTGGATGCGGATGTTCCATCAACACAGCCGTCCCGGTGATTCTGGCAGTAGCTTTGAATGTTCATTTTTCACTTGACAGGAGCAGCCAATCATAGGCAACAATGGTGGTATGCACGTGAACATTGCAGACTGACTGCACCTGTCATGTGAAGGCAGTAAGTATAGTTCTTCTCTTCTATTTTCCATCATGCCCTGACAGGATAAAGGGCATTTTCCACTGTCAGAACCCCCTTTGATAGTGAAGCACATCTGTCCAAAACACTTTTTTTATACATTATTAATTTTGTTACTGTTTTTGAAAAAAATTAACTCTCCTTCATCAAGTGCCCATCTATATCTAATTTTATCTCATATGTCTTTCAGACCCCTCACAATGACCTTCAATACTCTCGGTCTTGAGAAACAGTAATGGTAGATACCAGCAGAATTTTGATGTAGGAAATTATGACGTTTAACTGCTCTAATACTAAGGAATCTCCCTTTATAAGGCATCTCTCAAAAGTGGGTGCACACTTTTGTAAATATTGTATTACATCCTTTCATTGGACAACATGTACATTTTCAAAATCTAGATATATCACATTACTAACATTAACCACACCTACACTTGTACACACATGGTCATAATTGTTTACACCCTTCTATTCAAGAAAGAAAAACCACAATGTTCGCTGACGTAAATTGAAACTATAAAAATAATACATTTAAATTTACTAAAAATCAACAAATGAAAATCAAACAAACATAGTTTTTAAATTATAGTTTAATTGAAAAAACTTTATATTTTGTTGCACAACCTTTTGAGGCAGTTGCCCCATCAAATGATTTCTCTAACCCTTTTGCACCTGTCCACAGGTACTGTATTTTGGCACACTCCACGTGAGAAAACTGCTCCAGGCGTTTTAGGCTATGTCTACACAGTAAATGTTAAAATGGCGCTAAAACCGAAGTTGGTTTTTGGATTTGCCATCCACCTTGTACATTTAATGTACGGGGCCAATGGCAAATCCGGGTGGAATATCCACGTTTTAAAATTCTCCAGATTTATAAACTGATCGTAGAAAATCCATGCTGTGTAGACGACAGCACAGATTTTATATTGCTGTACAGCAGGGTATTGTTGTGCAGCACAGTGTACCGTTGGATTTTTGTCAGATTCTAAATACTGAATCCAATGAAAATCCGATATTATAACCGTGCTGTGTAGACATAGTCTTAGGTTTGAAGGTCGCCAGACTGTATGTTTCAGTTCCGTCCACAAATTTTCAATAGGATTAAGATCAGGTCTTATAGAAGTCACAACAGAATAGTCCAATGCTTTGCTCTGAACTATTCTTTGATGTTTTTAGCTGTGTGGTTTGGATCATTATCCTGTTGGAGGATCCATGACTGAGACCACGCTTTCCGACACCGGGCAGCACATTTCACTTCACAATACCTTGATAGCTATAAGAATTTAAAGTACTCTGCACAGATTTAAGACACCCCGTCCTAGATGCAACAAAGCAGTCCCAAACTATGACTGAGCCTCCTCCATGTTTTACAGTAGGTACAATGTTTTTTCTTGTATGCTTCATTTGTGCATTGGGAGCTTTTAGGCAAGTCACAACAGCTCTATGTTCGGTTTTGTCTCATCTATTCAAAGGACATTCTCCCAGAAGTGTTGTGGCTTGTCAACATCAGTTTTGGAAAAGTCCAGACTTGCTTTTTTTTGTATGATTTGCTTTCGACAGTGGTTTTCTCCACAGTTGTCTTTCATTAACTACACTTTTGTATTCTCCTATTTAATTAGTCATCATTTTTTTTTTGGAGGTGGTTTTATGGCCTTAATTTTTAACATTTTTGTCTATAATTGTATGATCTTCTGAGACTACACTTTCATTATCTACTTTAGTTTAATGTGATACATGTCATAACAGCAAACAGCACAGTGACCACTTTTCATCCTTAAAATAGACAGACTCACTGATTACAAGATTGAAGACACTTGTGATAACAATTTAACATGTTCCTATGGTCAAATTATTTAATCTCTTCTAGGGGTACCAAAATTTTAGTTTAGGACAGTTTTTATTTTATTTTTTTTAAACTTTTAACAAGTCTAATGCAATGTCTGATTTTCATTAGTTGATTTAGGCAAATTTAATTCTGCATTCAATTTATTTCACTGATCACTGTGGTTTTCTCTTTCTTGAAGGGAAGGGTACCAATAATTTTGTCTACATGTGTACATACGTCATAGAAATAAAGAATGTTTGTCAGGCACAACCTGGTTATCAGTATTAAAGTATTTCTGGTAGTTAGGAGTAAGATTGACTACTAGGATTAGGGCTTACAAGTTTATATACCAGCCAGTCCTTTGACATGGGTCCTGTATTAGTTTGCAATTAGGTGTAATGCCCACTTCCTGATTTAATTAAATTTGACATGCACAACTTTTTTTTTACACCATATAAAGCATCAAACATTATTAAAGTTACATCAAATAAAAATGCAAGGCTTTCAACAACAACAAAAAAGGCAAATAAATTTGGAAACCAGGTTTTATTAATAGAGTATACAATCTGTAACTGCATCATGGAATAAAACTTTAGTATTGTGGAAAAGTGGGATCAATCTTTTCAGACCAGGCCATCAATCCCCCTTTGATATCTTTAGCTATAAATTTGAATGTTCCTTGTTGAAAAAATTCTTGTAGTTTTACGCTTTTTGGGGTCATTTTGGTTTACATTAAAAATGACCCAAAAAAGAAACTTAAAAAAGGTTACTTTGTATTTTTGCATCTCATGAAGATTAAAAAAAAAAAAGAAAAATTTCTTTCTTATTAATGAAAAAAAACCTATTACTAAAGCAGAAAATTTTTTTTCACCCCGAGTATAAAAAATTGCTTTTGGTAGCAAATTTGACAAGTCATAATGAAAGTTTGAGTGGAAATTTCTTTAAAGTGTCCTTTTAAAAGTTTCCTTTTTTCATTATTGACATTTTGGAAAAATAGGTTGACCATAATATGAACATTGTTAACCATAAAATGTTTTACTATTGTCTTAAACGTATAATAAAGTTCACACTAACAACGATTTACTTTGTAGTGTGAATGGTTTTTAGTACCAAAGACAAAAGAAATACTGCTACTGTAAAATCATTTGGATTGTTTGAAATATTTGTTAATAGGTGCAGCTTTCTATAAGATTTAGAACATGAAATAAACAGCATTTCTGAGGCCATAAGGAAATATCAACGTGTGAGAGGACACTGACTCAAGAGATGTGAACCCAAAGAAATTAATTAACCTACATATCCATACCAGCCTGTTTCCCATACTGAAGTTCTTTATAGATATTCCTATTAAATGTTTAGGTGAGACCTAGCACACAAAATAGGTTAACACTTTGTTTGTTTCACACCATGTACGAGAAACATATTTAGCAGATCTAAAACCACGCTCCAGACTTATGCAGTTTGCCTATACAGTTCTGTAGATAGGCCATTGATTCAAATTGTAAAAATATGCATACCGTATATTTTTTTATACATTTAAAATGAAAGTCAACAATGCTTTTCAAAACCCTTAAATCAAAGATTTATACACATATAGTGGGGAAAATAGGTATACACTGCTGATTTTGAAAGTTTTGGAGAACGGAGACATCTGTAATTTTTATCATAGGTACACTTTATCTGAGAGAGACAGAATCTAAAAAGAAAAATCCAAAAAATCACACTTTATGATTTTTAAATAATCAATCTGCATGTAATAAGCATTTAATCACCTACCAATCAGCAAGATTTCTGGCTCTCACAGACCTGTTAGTTTTTCTTTAAGAAGCCCTCCTACTCTGCACTCATTACCTGTATTAATTGCACCTGTTTGAACTCTTTACCTGTATAAATGAAACCTGTCCACAAAATTGATTACATTCCAACCTCTCCACCATGGCTAAGACCAAAGGACACCAGGGACAAAATAGACCTGCACAAGGCTGGGATGGGCTACAGGACAATAGGCAAGCAACTGTTGGCGCAATTATTAGAAAATGGAAGAAACACTAGATGACTGTCAATATTCCGCACTCTGGGGCTCCATGCAAGATCTTCCCTAGTGAGTTAAGGATGATTCTGTGAAAGGTCAGGAATCAGCCCAGAACTACATGAGAGGACCTGGTCAATGACATAAATAGAGCTGGGACCACAGTCTCAAACGTGACACACTTCGCCATCATGGATCAAAATCCTGCAGGGCACTGCTCACGCCAGCACATGTTCAAACCCATTTGAAGGTTGTCAATGACCATCTGGATGATCCAGAGGAGGCATGGGAGACAGTCAACGTGTTTGGAGGAAGATGGAGGGAGGATGTGTACAATCCCAAGAACACTGTCCCAACCGTAAAGAAAGAGGGTGGATACATCATTCTTCATGGGTGCTTTTCTGCAAATGGGACAGGACGAATGCACTGTATTGAAGGAAGGATGGATGGGGCCATGTATTGTAAAATTTTGGCCAACATCCTCCTTCCCTTGTAAGAGCATGGAAGATGGGTCATGGCTGGGTCTTCCACAATGACAATGACCTGAAACAAGCAGTCAGGATAACTAAGAAGTGGTTCTGGAAGAAGACTTTCAAGGTCCTAAAATGGCCTAGCCAGCCTCCAGACCTAAACCCAATTGAAAATCTTTGGAGGGAACTGAAACTCAATGTAGCCCTGCGGCAGCGCCAAAGTCTGAAAGACTTGAAGATCTGTTTGAGGGAGTGAGCCAAAATCCCTGATGCAGTGTGCGCACACTACAGGAAACGTCTCACCTCTGTAATTGCAAACAAAGGTTTCTGTACCAAATATTAAGCTTTGTTTTTCTCTTGTATAAGATACTTATTTTATGCAGTAAAATGTCAAATTAATTATTTAAAAATCATCATGTGATTTTTGGGATTTTGTTTTTGGATTCTTTTATTCTAAACAGGCTATGGATTATGTCCAGATAGTAATGAATAGAGATCTTATTACAATTATTAAAATGACAACATTGTGAGTTCCAATTTAATATATGGTGAAAGAAAAGCAATCACACCATTGAAATACATTGATTTAAATCAAAATCCCTGATAAGAGGGGGGAAGGTTATGGTTCTAGCAAAAGAGGCATACAAATATGGTCATGGAATTATTAAATGATGTTAACACATGCTAAAACTTTATGGGAATCCCACCTAACAGTTTCTATCCACAGTGTTAGTTAAGGCATAAAGAGTAATAAACAAGCCCATTTCCAGTTTGTGGAACATCTACAGTGTCCCAAAGATTCATAAATCTTTGACCACACAACCTCTTCCTACGATTATTGTTGTCCTTGGTTCCCTTAATGATAACATATACGTGAGTGGGTCAATATCTACTTCAATCGTTGTGAATCTACATTCTTAGATGTGTTAGGGTTAGCAAAAATTATTCCACTGAAAATTATTAAAAATAGTATGTGGCTGACATGATAAATGTTCACTACATTTATGTATTCCACACAAACTCAGCGCAGTTGCTCTAGCACAGGCATCCTCAAACTGCGGCCCTCCAGCTGTTGGGAAACTACAACACCCATCATTCCCACTGTTATACGTTATATAAATGCCTGATGGGAGTTGTAGTTTCCCAACAGCTGGAGGGCCGCAGTTTGAGGATGCCTGCTTTAGCATATTATCTTTACTATTATAGCAACTACAGAGGAGTTAAAGTTGTTCAAATAGTTTTTGTAAATTAATATTTTCTAATAGACTACCAATAAAGAATTCAGGTCTTAATCTGGTTCTGAACCATACACATCTCTAATTTTATGTGGTACGAGTCTAACCTTACTTCACCCAGAAAGTGACTGGCAAAGAATTAAACGGACCTGACAAAAAAAACTAAATTAGCATCAAACTAGAAAAAGATTTACATAAAATTTTCCAAATTTCTCTACAGTGTTCTCTC
Source organism: Phyllomedusa bahiana (assembly GCA_025379985.1). NCBI lineage: Eukaryota > Metazoa > Chordata > Amphibia > Anura > Hylidae > Phyllomedusa > Phyllomedusa bahiana. The sequence goes on from JAODAL010013897.1 coordinate 64,491, forward strand.
AAGTTACAATGGCCACAGAATACAACATTTTCAACACACAATGGTCTTTCCATGAACATTATATCTTGAAATCAGACTCAACATACAATGACATGATTGACAAACTGTACATGTGATTGACTGGAAGATGCAGTTTACCCACTAACTATCATAAATAATTCAAATGTAAGGAAAATGTGAATAATATGTGCAACTGTAGTAACAACAACAAAGTTAAAGGCCATAAAACCATCTATAAAACAAATTGAACATGCATGTCCATAAGTCTAATCTCAGGAGACTATGCGCTCCTTAGGTCCATATGTTCAATGTGGTATACATAATGATAGCAAGCAGCACAGTGACCACTTTTCATCCTTGAAGTAGGCAGACTCACCGATTAGAAGTTTTAAGACACCTGTGATAATTATAGTTTAACATGTTCCTATGGTCAAATTTTCAATCTTTTCTAGGGGTACCATCATTTTAGTCCAGAACAGTTTGAGGGCATTTTTAAATTTTTTAATTTTTATTTTCAACAATTCAAACGCACTGTCCGATTTTTATTAGTTGACTTTAAATAATTCTGCTTTTGACCGTGTAAAATTATTTCACCGATTGTGAGTTCCTCTTTCTTGAACGGAACAATTCCAACAATTTTGTTCACATGTACATACTTTTATAAAAATTGAGAACGTTTGTTAGACACAAACTGGTTATTGGTATTTAATTATTTCTGATAGCCAGGAGTAACATTGACTTCCAGGATTAGGGCTTATCAGTGTATAGTTACCACATTCTATATTAACTGATGTAGCCATCAGCTAGATGGCTAGTCCTATGACACGGGTCCTGTATTAGTTTGTTTTTAGATAAAAGGGATTCTATTGCAATCTTGGACCGTGGTCTTTCTGAATAGCAAAACTTATTAATGTTAACAGTATATGATATATATTGTAAGCTATATGTACGTAGACCCCAAAGAAACATTAAAAAAAACAGTTGAATGAAGGTTGATTATTTTGCATGATAAGCAGATGGAGTACATAAATGTGGCATTTCCTAGATTAATACACAGCATGTTAGCTTACATCAGGGATTCCAAAGATGAGTTGAAATATATGTATAGAATGGTAGGATAAGTTTACCTGGCTCACATGTGGTATCAATGCACTTTATATAGCCTTCGGTAACATTAATAATTATACTTTGTATCAGGGTAAAACCTGATACAGGGATGTCCTATAAGGGACTGTTTCTAGCCCCTGGGGCTAACATCTCTGTTTATTAGTAAGAGACTGAGTATGTACTTGCAGTAGAAAATCTGTGTGTCCAAAGCATGTCCAAAGATAAACAGATTCCGTAACAGAATTAGCTTGTTACAATAGTATTATGAATAGTATAATCACAATTTTACAACGTAACTTGAATCAAGTGTATATCCCTTTTCTGGATATTTTGTTGACTGGAGAGGGATCATTACAGAAAAAGATGTATATCTAGTACAAGAAACTGCCTTCAGAGAACTCGATACTGTATGTGGGTAGTTTTCATAGTTACATAGTACGGTTGAAAAAAAGACCTATGTCCATCGAGTTCAACCAAAGGTGGGGAAAATGTGGGTTAAGGGAGGGAGATAAGGAGTTTTTTTAAGCCTAGCTTCCCCTACTGGTGAATGCTTTGAAACCCATAAGGCAAAAACCAATCTAATTTCCTTTCTGATCCCAGAGTTGCCCTCACACTGGATCTAGAATTTTATATGGCTACATACAAATTAATATTTTTTAGTTTCAGGTAGATATCTTAGCCTTTCTTGAAACTTGTAATTGTTCCTGCTGTGACCAGCTCCTCAGGAAGGCTATTCCACAGATTTACAGTTCTCATAGTGAAGAACGCTTTTCTCCTCTAGAGATTGAATCCTTTTTTCTCCAGCTGAAGGGAATGTCCTCTTGTCTTTTTAGGGGGCTTTACATGAAAGAGTTTTTCTCCATACTTTTTGAAGGGACCATTTATATATTTATATAAATTAATTATGTCCCCCCCAAAGCCGTCTTCTCTCAAGACTAAATAAGTTCAATTCTTTTAACCTCTCCTCATAACTATGATGCTCCATTCCCCTTATAAGTTAGGTTGCTCGTCTTTGCACTCTCTCTAGTTCCATTACATCCTTTCTATAAACTGGAGCCTAGAACTGAACAGCATATTCTAAGTGAGGCCGCACCAATGCTATTAGGTAATATTACATCACTGTCCCGCAAGTCCATGCCTCTTAATATACGTCAATATCCTGCTTTAGAGGCTGCTGATTAACACTGTATGCTGTTCTGTAGTCTATGATCAACAAGAACACCCAGATCTTTCCCAACAAGCGATCCTCACAGTTTTTTTCCCCCTAGGATATATGATGCCTGCAGATTGTTAGTACCAGGATGCAGAACACTACATTTCTCCACATTCAGCCTCATTCATCAAGTGAATATCCAAACACTCAGTGTGTCCAGGTCTGCCTGTACTTTACAAGACAGACCTGGAGCCTCATCAGAGTATCTTTAAATATCATATACAGGGGCACACCAATAACCGAGCTGCGCTCTTTAGCTGTTGGGTGTAAGCTATCTGGGCCTGGAGCCTTGTTCACATTCAGTTTATTTAACTTGGCTTGGACCATTTCTACACTCAGCCAATTTATCACGTTAGTTGGATGATTAACAATACAGGCACCACCTATCTCTGCACTGGGCCTGCCCCCATCAGCTCTAGCGCTGCACCTATTAGTACTGACACCACCTACATCTACAGTGGGCCCTGCCACATCGGCTACATTCTCCTCTTTTGTATATACAGAGCTGAAGAAAATATTTGATAGCTCTTCTTTCTCCTGATCCCTAGTGACTAGCTCTAGTTCTGACCTTGGCTTTTTGGAATTTGTATGTTTAACCCCTTGTCGCCGGAGACAGTTTGGCCTTCCTGACAGAGCCCCGGTTTTAAAATCTGACATGTGTTACTTTATGTGAGAATAACTTTGACACTTATACCTAGCCATGTGATTCAGAGATTGTTTTCTTGTGACACATAATGCTTTAAGCTAGTGAGAAATTTAGGTCCAAAAAATCCTTGTTTGTAAAAAACATCAAAATATTGTGAAAATGTAGAAAAATTTGCAAGTTCAAAAATTTCTGCGTGTAAGGCAGATAGTTATTCCACTCAAAATAGTTTATAACTAGCATCTACCATATGTCTACTGTAGGTTGGAATAATTTTATTTTTTTTTTTTTACCACATTAGGGGGCTTAGAAATTTAGTAGTCATTTTTCACATTTTCTCTGAAAATAAGCAAAATAGATTTTTTAAGGGACCAGTCCAGTTCTGACCTGGCCTTTGAGCGGGTCATGTAGGTTAGATACCCTATTTCTGACACTATTCTAAGAATACTACACCGCTTAAGTACTTTAAAAACGCATTGAGGAAGTTTGTCGCACCCTTAGCATATTTTTATCAGAAATTAAAGCTAAAGTGGAGGTGAAATTTCACAAAATTTATTTTTTTCTTATTTGCAGATTTTCTATATGTTTTTGAAATATTTTGCATTCGAGCTCCTGTTGTTTTGTCCCTGGTATTATGCCGTTGACATTAAATCTATTCCCACCTGATTCTGACAGTTTTCATGTGATATCACTGTTGGTGGCCATAGGGCCCTTGTTGGCTCTAAATATTGCTCAGAATTGAAGGCTGGCACCTTTATGGGCATAGATGGGGTCCCTCATTGTTCATTTTTACGTTTCCTATGTAGACAGCCCATTCAGAGTTTGCAGATGCCCTAAGGCTGCTTTAAACCTTATAAAATCCCCTTTAAAATCGACCCAATATTGAATAGTCTAAACCAATGAAGGAATTTTATTTCCAAAAGGGGCTGCAAGTGGGTATATCGGCACCCTATCAGGTGTTTCACAAATTTTTTTTGCCGCTTAGCTCTGTAAAAGTAATAGTAAACTTTTTGTTTTCCCAACATTTCTCCATATTGTAGTTAAAATTGTTTAAAGTTTTATACATGGACTTCCTGGAAAAATGGCCTTACCATATTGTGTTAAACAATTTCTTCCTTGTTGCGGCATCTACCCTTGACTGTGGGTCTGAATTCAAACTGCTGTTTGGGCGGCGATCTGCCCAAGAGGTACAAGGGAGCGGGAGCGTATTTTGGCTTTTGGAACGCAACATTTTGGCTCGGGGCCATGGTGCATTTGCATCGCCAGAAGCAGAACAGGCGATACCTCTCCAGAATTGCCTCATTTTTAAGATTCAACACCCATAAACGGGATCCTCATTAGGGGTATACTGTGCTTTTTGGGTGCACTGATGTTCATATTTTTTTTTTAGCACTTGGGGCCTTGAGGGATGTTTTCAAATTGGCACACTTTTGTGTTTATATGGGCTTTTGATCACTTTTCTATTCCATTTTAGGGTGCTGCGGGCCAAATCGAACTAATAATTGGACAATTATGTTCGATTTTTTTTTTTACGGCGTTCAACGTAACGGGTTTCATAATGTCGGCCATATTTATTTGGGTGGGGCGTTTACGCACGCACGGGTGATACCATTATGGGGGCTTTACTTTATTTTTGATCTTTTTATTGGGAAGTCAGAGATTGGGCGTTATTTTATTAGGATAACGGGCGGATTACTGTACGTGTTATTTTATTTTAATTTTCGCTGGTTGTGGTTTGACTTTTGCACACTTTTATCACAGACTGGAAATTGTATGAGCCTTATTCACTCACATTGCCTCATACACAAAGGAGACCTGCACACAGCATTACTGCTGTGTACTGGTCGCAATGGTGACTGTCAACCACCATGCCCACAATGCATTGCAGGCATGGTGATGTCACCGGACAAACCCAGATGCTTTCACAAAGCATCAGGGTTTCGGGTAAGGGGACTTCCGTGAGAGTGGCCCCGTCTGCCGCCGCTCTTCATGCGCAGGATCTAAGGCAGGTAGGAGCTCAATTATCCTGACTTGCAGCTTCATTATCAACGACTTAGATCGGTTGACGATAATCAGTTGCGTAATCACCACGCCAGCGGAGCTCACTCAGGGCCTACGGATGATGACGGCATGATGCCATCACGTTATATAACGCTGGTCCTCATGATACGTTTTTGCAAGTTCCGTTTGTGAGCTCGAAACCGTTCCGCAAATGTTGTAATCATATTGTCTATTTGATGGAACCCCCTACAGAAATGGATGTATGGGTACGTCTAAATGCTCGGTAAGGGTTTTTTTGAAGCTCCGTGGGGTGTGTTTTTGCTGTTCCCTTGGCCACTGTAAATTTTGTTTTTTAGTGATTTGATCATTGTTTTTTTTTTTTTTTTACAATTGTTATTTTAGTTTTTTTGGTATTAATTAGGCTTATGCTGTCACCCAATGACTTTTATTGCTTTAAATGTCACTTTGTGTGGATGGTGAGGACAGGGTGGCATATAACATGTTCCAAAAGGGCAATTTTCTATTTAAACTATAAAATACACGGTTTGTCTCGTATGAACTCCACTTTTATAAAAGCACCTACGGCCGCGGTTGTCCTTTTGTTGGGTTTATTTGGGCATAGTTCCAGCCGGATGAGTTAGACTAACCGGGGGGCGCATTAATAGTGGGGGTGGCTGCGTGCGCTATCTCGGGGTGGTACAGTCTATAGCAAAATAAATTTTCATTCGGTTAGCATCGGGGCGGGGTTGGCACTCGATAGGGGGTAGCATAACTTCAAATGTGGAGGTTGCGGGTAATATAAGACAGGAGGGTGGAGATGGTAGTGATTGAGGATAGTGGCGAGAGAGCAATGGGGGCGGGGCGGGGGAGGGGGGGAATACTATCATATTATGTGGTGTGTGTGACGCGTATGTATGTTGTGTGTGCTGTATTTTATCCGCTGTGTGTGTCGTGTATGTCAGTGTCCAATGTGTGTGTCCATATAATATCGTGCTGTATATCATATATACTGAAGTGTAGAAAGTCGTGTCGTGTGTAATATATATATATATTCATCATATATATGTCGGTGTGTCGTGTAACATAAATGGGTGTCGTATATCATGCTGTATACTATATATGTGTGTGTATATATATATGTGTATTAGTCATATTATGTGTGTATTATACATATATCGTACTCGTGTAACTAATAATATATGTAATGTGTATATAATATATGATATTAGTGTATATATACTGTAGTGTATAATATATAGTATGTGCTAATTATATATGTATGTGTATATATATATATATATACTATGTGTGTATACTATATATCGTGTGTGTTCGTGTGTGTCCGTATACTCAATATATATCGTGTGTGTTTGAGATATTATATATATATTTAACTGTGAGTATAATATATATATCGCTGGTATATTATATCTATATATATATATATCGTGTCGTGATTGTCGTCGTGTATATATATTAAAAATATATATGTAAGTAGTCAGTGTGTATTATATATATAGAATATAGATGTGAGAGTATATATATAATGTGTTGTCGTTGTGTAAATAATATATCATGTCGGTGTGTGTATATATATACTACGTAGTAGTGTGTTGTATATATATATATGTAGGAGTGTGTATATATAAATATCATGTGCTGTCGGATATATATATGTGTCTTTCGCTCGTCAATGTGGTGGTAGTGCCGTGGGGGGGGGGGGGGGGTTGTGTGTGTACCTATATATAGAATGTGTGGGTTCGCTGTCGGGGTATTATAAATCGTTAATACAGTGGATGTGTCGTGTATATATATATATTTCATGCTAGTAGTAGGTTGTGTGTAAGCTCGTCGTACAGTGTGTGTGTATACCTATATAATATAATATATAATAATTTATATAAGCTTAGTCAATGTGTGTGTGTGTATAAATATATATATATGTAGTGTGGTGTGTGTGTGTGCTCGTGTGGTATATATGATATTAGTTAGTCGTAGTGTTCGTGTGTGGTTGTGTCGTGTGTATATCATAATATAATCATACCATGTGTCGTGCTGTGTGCTTGTCGTTGATGTCGTGAGTACAGTGTGTAGTGTATATAACATATATCATATAGTACGTGTGTTGAGATATATATATAATGTGGATATAAATGTCGAGTATATATCATGCTGTGTATATATATTATATTCGTGCTAATATCATAGATAGAGTAATTGATGATAATATATTGTGTTGTATAATATGTTGTATTTGGATATATATATGGGTATGTATAATTATGCTAGTATATGTATATATATATATGCGAGTAGCTGGTGTGTAATATATACTATATTGTACGGTAAGTACGTGTGTAGGGTGTTGTGCTGTGAGTGTATAATATATATATATATGTGTGTAATATACTATATATATATTATATGTGTGTATATTATATATATATATATTATGTGTGTATTTTATATATATATATATGTGGGTATAATCATATATATTATATTAATATATGTAGTGTATATATATATATCATAATATCATATACCTTCCGTGTGTAGTATATATATATATTTATGTGTGTATCATACTATATATACATATAATAATAAGGTGTGGATGTAATATCATATACTATATATATATGGGTGCTAGTAGTGTATTTATATTTTATAATACTACAGTGCGACAGTGTTTGTATATATTATATCATGTGTGCTCCGTGGTGTATATATGATTATCGTCCGTGTGTGTGTGTCATTATATAATTTAATACTATTGATATGGCAATGTCGTGTTTTGTGTGTGTACTATATATGTGTGGTGTATATATATATAAAATATTAATGTGTGTGAGGTGATATATTAACATATATGTGTGTATATAATATTTATAGTTGTCGTGTAGATATAATATAATATTTTACTAGATATACCAACGTGTGTGTCGTATATCATATATATATATCAATATGATGTCGTGTATATATACTATGTAGATGGTGTATATGATATATGTGGGTGTACTTCACCTAAGATAATATTATATATATGCTTTACTGGTCCGTGTATATATCCATAATTATATCGCCTAGTTGTGTGTGACATATATCATAATGTGCCTGTGTTTCACGGGTTGTGTTTGTATAATATACTATATCGCTCCGTCGTTATGTGTGTGTTTGTACTATATATATATGTATCCGTTGGTGTGAGGAGAGTGTGTGTGTGTGTGTGTAGTGTTCTATACTATCACACTCGAGATATACTCACACACTATCACAGTGTGTTTGATAATAAATATCTAATGTGGGTCATATCAATAATCAATAACTATGCTCTCATCATTATTTATACACTCACACACACACACATTATATTATACACAACACTCACTTATATATATTACCACACCACATATTTAAGACAACATTCTCCCATAATATACCCATTTTTTATACTACAATCCCGGCCACTTTATTAGGTACTCCATGCTAGTATTCGGGTCTTGGACCCAATTTTGCCTTAAGAAATGACTCTTTTACTTCCGTGGATAGTTTCAACAAGGGTGCTGGATGCTCCGCCGTCATCAGAGTTTTTGGCCTCCATATTGACATGAATGGCATAACACATGTTGCCGACATGATTTGTCGGTCTGCCCATCCATTGATCGCCGATTCTCCCTTTTCCACCAAATCCATAAGAATGCTATTTTGGTTGGAGATCTGGTGAGCCTGTGGAGGACCATTGGTTGTACAAGTGAATAAGCTTTGTCCATGTCTCATAGTACAAAACAAGTTATGATGTTGTTTTCAAGCCCTGTTTGACATGGTTGCAGTATCCTGCAGGTTCTGTTGCACTTCATGTCGGTTGGGTACATTGTGGTCATTAGGGCCCCTACACCCTCAACCCATTGGACTTGGGTACCAGCAAACAATCTCTCTCACGGTAGGCTGCTGTGGCGTTGCAATCGATTTTGATCAATTTGGTACCCTAAGGGGGCCCATATGACGTGCCATGCATTATTTTACACCAAACATATGACACCACCACCAACCTGACTGAAACGTTGTTACAATGGCAGGATGGATCCATGGTTAATGTTGGTTCGACGCCATAATTCTGAAAACTCTTCCCATCCGTATCATGTCCGCAGATAGAATTCGAGATCTCATCAGACAAAGGCACGTTTTTCAAAATCTTCACTGTCCAATTTCGATGAGCTTCGGGCAAAAACTTGGACAGAATTCAAGTTTCACTGTTTATTTGCTGTAAGGGTGGCATAACCACCGGTGTGGTACTTATGAGGCTGTAGACCCAATCTGCCTCATAGTTTCCGCCGTACTGTGCGTCTATAGTGATGATCTGTATGAACTTACCGGGGTGGACTTAAGGGTGGCCGTAGTGGTGCGGCAACTGGCTGAAATTTCATACTGCACGTTCCAGTCTGTCACCAATTCTACTTTGACCTCTGGCTTCATATAGGATTTGCCGCACCTCATGCCAGACTGCCGAGCTCTGCGTGGGGTGGTTAGTGTGTAGGACCTTGAGTGTCTAACCATTAGAGATCGGGTCGTGAACATCCGTGTTCTAACCAGAATCCCAGGATGATCAGTCATCAGTGTTATGACAATACTCAGAACCAGCACATTCTCCCGGCACCTACATTAAATGCCTCGTTCACTATTGGCAATCAAATCTACCTTGCTTCACCATACTTGGATGCGAGGGTGGGTCTCTGCAGGTGATTGTCTTGTCCTTGTCAGTCAGGCATTATACTGCACGGTCGTTGCCGCCATGTGAGGGGCTAGAATTTGACATATATATAAGTGGTTTAAGTGCATAGCGTGCGGTATAGGGGGTAAGTTTGTATAAGGGGCATAGTCGTATGCCAATCCAACCACCACTTGGGCGTCGCGGGTTTGTGTGTGTCATCGTGGTGTCTAGTGTTGTCGGAAGGGTGTTGTGTGTGCTACCAGTAACGTGTGTTGTGTAAGCAATCGTGTCGTGTGTGATGTGTGTATATACTATATATGTAGGGTATATATATATATATATAGTGTGTGTGTGTTTGTGATAGTAAGTGTAAGTGTGTGTGTGGTGTATATCTATATATATATATGTGTGAAGTGTATATATATGTGTGTAGTCCGCTGGCGTGTGTGGTGTGTGTGTATATATTGTGTAGTGTGAATGTCGTACGTATTGTGTGTAGTATAATTGTGTGTGTCTGTGTAATGCATATTATATGTTGATGGAAACTCGTGTAATGGCTATTATGTGTCGTGGCGTGTATGGTATTAATGTGTAGCTGTGTGTGATATCTTGTCATATATGCTAAGTGTGTGCTATATCTGTAAGGTGGTAGTGTATATATGTAAGTAAGTGTGTGGACCGTTTATGTAATATATGTCAGATAGTGCTGGTATATATGGTAGATAGTTCTGGTGTATATATACGGGTGTCGTGGATATAAATAGTAGGTTAGTGTGTATAATATGTAAGTGTAGTTGTTATATATTACAGTTGTTAGTGTTGTGTGTTATATATGTAGCATAATGTGTGTCGTGTAGTCCCATATTATGTTTGTGTCAGGTGTTGTGAGTAAGCATATATGTGTGTCGTTTGTATATATCATCCACGTGTTGCGCGTGGGTGTATATATGCTAGTGTGTAGGGGGTGGGTGTATTATACTGTAGTGTGTCTGTTGTGTTTAATATATCTGTGTGTGTATTCATATATGTGTGTAGTTGTCGGTGTGTATATTATGTCCTAGTGTGGTTAAGTTAGTTGTGTGTATCTCAATGTCCGGGTTCGTGTGTGGCTATAGTTGTGTGTGTGTGTGTGTGGGTCCCATATGTTACGTGTGTGTGCTGTGTGTGTGTGTACTATGTCGTGTGGTGTGGTGTGCTATAGGTGTGTGTGCTACGTCGTGTGCATATAATAGTGTACCACGTAGTGTGTGTGTATGATGTGTGGTGGGTCGTGTGTGTGTGTATATAGGTGTGATGTGGTGTGGGTCGTGTGTATACTGCTGTGGTGTTGTGTGTGTGTGTGTAATCATGTAGGTCGTAGTCGTGATTGATAATCATATAGTGTGTGTTGTGTGTTATTAATATCTGTATTGTCGGTCCGTGTACAGTGGTGCTTGATATATGTGGGTGGTGCTTCGTGTGTGATGTGTATTATCTATATGTGTCGATGTGTGGTCAGATATATGTGTTGTGTGTGTGTGTGTTTATGTGGTATATGTGTTAGTAGTGTAGTGTCGAGGTCATACTATAGTGTGTTGCTAGTGAATGTTAGTGTGTGTGTGTTCGTGTGTATACTATTATGTTGTGTTTGTCAAGCTGATGGTCGCGCTCATAATGTGTGCTGTTGTGTAGTGTATACTGCGTGTACGTGTCGTGTAGTGTGTATAGGTGATTGTCGTGTATTTATGTGTCAGTGGTGTGTGCTGTATATGTGTGGGTGTGTGTGCTATTTATGAAGTCGTGTTAGTTCGTGTGTAATAAGTAGTGGTAGTGTGTAATATAGGAATAACGGCTGTGTGTGATTTAGGTTGTGTGTCCGTGTGTGTATAGTAGCTGTGTTCTGCTGATGTAGTGTGTGGTATATATATGTTAGTGTGGTGTACGTAAAGTGTCGTTGTGTTGTGTGTATATGTGTGTCACAGTGCTGTCAGGGAGATAGTCGTGCTCGTAGTCCCCGTCGTTAGATATGTGTGTATATAATAAGGTGTGTGTGTCCGGGTTATATATGGTGACTGTAGGTAGTGTCCGTGTTAAAACACTCAATATCCCACGTGTGTCGTGTCGTGTATATATATGTTGTCGTGTGTGTGCTATATATATCACCCATCCGTTGGAGTGTGCTACTGTAATATACTGTACCGTAGATCAGTGGGGTACTCATATATAGCGTTGTGGTCTGTGTGTATAAATATCTATCTATGCGGTCGTGTGCTGGATATTAATATAAGATATCGGTGTGTGTGTATAATATATATAGTCTCATCGTGGGTGTGTGTGGATATAATATATGATATCGTAGTGTGTTTGTCGTGTATACTATATAATATGCTGTGGTAGTGTTGATTTTGTAGTGTGTAATATATATAAGTACAGTGTCGTGTTCGGTATATATTTATGTGATTAAGTGTGTTGTGGGTATATATAAATTATAGTGGTGTGTTGTTGCTCCTATATAGTCGTGTGTATAATATATGTGCAGTTTGTGCTAAGTGTATGTTGTGCTGATCGCATATATATATTCTATATCGGATAAAGTAGAGTCGTGCTTTAGTAATATCGGTGTGCTGTATATAGAATGGTCGTGTTGCTGTGTATTATGTCGTAGCTGTGTATATATGTGTGTGTGTCTTCATATTGGTGTGTGTTGTCGCTCAACAGTGATGTAAAGGCGTGTGTATATATGAGTGTGTGTGTGGTATATATGTAGCGAGTTCCCCAGTGTGTATATCATGTGTAGTGTGTGAGGTATACTGGTCCTTGTTCGTCGTGTGTATATGATAGTGTTGTGTGCCTGTAATTAATACATAGTGTAGTGGTGTGTGTGGTATAATATGTGTGTGTGTGTATATCTGTGTCTGTGTGTGTATATATGTTTGTGTGAGTATATATGTGGTTGTGTACGCTGCTAGTGTGTCCGTGATCGTGTCCGTCGTCTGTCGCTGGATCAGAATATATGTGTGTAAGTCGTCCGTGTAGTGTGTGTGTGTATATATAATATATATATGTAGTGGTGTGTGTGTGTGTTGTATATATGATCATATATATTATGTGTGGGTGTGTAATATATATATGATGGTAGTCATGGTGTGAGTAGATAAAGAATGTGTGTAGCTGTGTCGATGTGTGAGTTCTGTATATCAGCCATAGCCATGATAGTGTGTAGTGTGAGAGTGTGGTGTGTGAGGGTGTATATATATATGTTCTGTGCTGTAGTGTGTTGTGTTGCTCGTGTCGTGTTGTGTGTACTATAATATATATGGGTGATGTGTAAATTATATAGGTGTGCTGTATATATAAGGTGTTGTGTATCATATATATATACTGTGGATACGACTAATATAATCTGTAGTGTTGTTTGCATAGATGTGTGGTATATATATATATCATTTGTGATGGTGCTGATGTGTATACATATATGTGACAATTTGTCTTAGGGCGGGTTCGAAAGTCATGGGTTAGTTGCTGTTTCGTGTGTGTCATATTCTTATAATAATGGTCGTTTGGGCTGTGTTGTCAGTGTCAGTGGGCTCGTATACTATAAATATATCTGTGTGTAGTGTGTGTACTAATATATATATATTGCTGGGTGTGTCATAATAATACTATCATATCGAGTCAAGTGTTGTCGTGAGTCGTGTGGTATAATATCTATATATAGTGGTGTGCTGTATCATTTTTATATGTGTATATATATTATATATAGACGTTGTGTATGTGTGTGAGTGTATATGAATCTATTACTATGTGTGTGTATATTTTATACTGGTACGTATATATATATATATGTATATATGTGGTGTGTGTAATTATATATATGTGTATAGTGTCGGTGTTGTAGTAGTGTGTGGTGTATATATATTCATGTTGTTTGTGTATATATATAGCCTGTGTGTGCTGCTGCTATATATAATTATATATATCGTAGTGTTCCGTGTGTCGTACAGTGTGTGCTGTATATATAATAAATGTGTGTGCGTCGTATAATTACTATGTGGTGTCAGCGTCTGTGTGTGGTATATATATATATGTGTGCTATATACTGTGGTGTATATATATAAGTGATGTGTGTGGTTGTGTGAATGTGTTCCGTGTACTATATATATATGTAGCGTGTACTAATTATATCGTTAATTGTGCTGTGTAATATATATGTTTGTGTGTCGTGTATCTATATATTTAATGTAGTGTATATATGTGAGCTGAATTATCATATACTGGTAAGTTTTGTAGCTGTGTGTTGGTGTGAAATATATCATGGTGTGTGAGTGTGTGCTATATATGTGTCGTAGTGTGTTGTCAGTGTGCCTGTCTCTAGTAAGTGTGTGTATATATATATATACGTACGTTGTGTGTGTGTGTCAAGTCGTAGTGATGTATCATATATATATATTTATATATGCTCGTGTATATATATTATTTATAGGTGTGTCGTGTGTGTCGTGCTGCTAAGTTGGGTATATATAAGGAATATATCATATTATATATATGTGTGCTATATACGATAATATGTGTATATATATATCGTCGTGTAGTGTTGTGTCACCGGGTGTCCAAGTGTGTCGTGTGCGTATATATAATATATGTGTTGTGTATATATTTATATATGTCGTCGGTGTGTGTGTATAATATTGTAGTAGCTGTGTGTGTGTATTATATAATATATTGTGAATATAACTATTATGCTGTAAGTAGTATATATAATGTCGTGTATATAGAGCGGCATCCGTTATGTCGTGTGTGTCGAGTGTTTGTGTACAGTGTGTGTGTTTGTATATTATATATATGTGCTACTCAGTGTGTCGTGTGTGTGTTTGTGTATAGTTGTGTTGTTGTGTTGTAGTGCTCGCTAGTGTTGTGTGTTTGTGTCATCATTATTTAACTAGGTGTAGTGTGTGTAGTGTTTAGTGTATGATCATGATTATGTGTGTGTATATAATATGTGTATGTGTGTGAGTGTGTGTATATATATATTTTTATGTGGTGTTTCCGTGTGTGGTATAACTGTAATATACTATATCATATGTGCGGTATATATACTATGGTAGTGTGTATATATATATCGTAGTGATCGCTCGTATATATAACATGTGTGTGTGTGTGATGTCGTGTGTGTGATATATATGTGTGTGATCGTGGTCGTGTGTGTAACTAATATTATGTGTAGGGTGTAAGAAAGTGTATTATATAATAACATAGTGTTAAGTTCCGTGTGTGTGGGAGATCATATACTATGTGTGTGTGCTTGTAGAATATATCATAGAAAGTTGTGGTGTGGGTGAATATATATATATAATGATGTACGTGTGTGAGTGATATAATATATATATTTGGTGTCGTCGTGTCGTGTGTACGCTGGGTGTGTTATTTATTTTTGTGTGGTTGGTGTCCGGTATATATTATTCACGGTGTTACGGTATAGTGTTGCTGATTAAGCTGGTACATATAATATATCGTCGTGTGTGTAATATAACTATACACAGGTGCGGCGATGCTGTACGTATATTATTTTCCATCGTAGTAAGTTGTAAGTGTCCCCGTGTGTGTCGTGTGTGTATATCATATAGCAACCTGAGTGTAATATATATCATGTGTGAATATATATTATCAGTGGTGTAGTGTATATATATATATATAATATACGGGTGTGTATATATATAATAGTAGTGTGTGTATATATTATATATATGTGTGTGTATATGTTATGTGTATGTCTATATATATGTTGTTTATAAATCTCGTGTGGGTGTATATAAATGGTAGGACGTGTATGTATAATACAATACTTAAATGTGTTGTACCGTGTGTGTGTAATATATATATATGTGTGTGTATATATATATTATATAGTGTGTGTGTAAACTAATATAGATGTGTGTGGCGTTGGGTTTTGTGTATATATCGTGGTGTGTGTATAATATAATATATCGTACGTTTGGTCTAGATGTGTGTATAATATACTCAATATGGGTGTGACGATGTATATATATATATATTCTCGTGTCGTGTGTATATACTCATATGTAGTGTGGGTGTGTATATATATATGGCTGTCAGTCTGTGTGTGTGTGTGTGGTATATTATAATGTGAGTGTGTGAATATATAGGGCTGTCGTCTGTGTATATACTTACTATATGTCGTAGTCACGTGTGTGAATAATATATGTAGTGTGTGTACTTATTATATGTCCAGTGTGTGGTGTATATAAGATAAGTCGTGTGGTAGGGTCGTATATATATAGTTCAGTGATGTGTGTATTAGTAATAATATGTTACAGTGTAGTGCATAGATCATATATCTAACTCAGGTGTGTTCGATGTATATTATCAAATATGTATAGTGTCATATATATACTGTCGTGTATATATATATATCCGTGTGTAGTGTGGGGTGTTGTAGTGTGGTGTGTAGATCACTTACTATCATGTGTAGTGCTGTGTTGTATATATAATCATATCGTAAGTCAGCTTCGTGTGTGGTATATATACTAAATATATGTCGTGTGGGGGTAGGTCGTATATCATTAATGTGTCGTGTGTCCGTGTGTGTGGTGTATCATATCTACTGTGTGCGTGTAGGTATATATCATACTATGTGTTGTGGTTGTTGGGTGTATATATAATATATGTGTGTTATATAAATATTGCGTGTGTGTGTGTGTGTATATATAACATGTAGTGTAAGTGTGATGTGTGTGTGTGTACTGTGTGTCGTGTGTTGTCGTATATATATATATATATATAATATAGAAAATATCTCATAAGTGTGTGGTGTGAGTGTGTGGTGTGTATACTATATATCAGAGTACCGCCTGTGGCGTATACTATATGATACTATGTGTGTAGTCACGGTGTGATGTATATCATCATCCGTGCTGTGTGTAGTGTAGTGATGAGATGTAGATATATATCGTAAGTGTGTGTATATATATATATATGTGTGTGTAAGTGTGTGTTGTATATATGTTGGAACGTAGTGTTGTGTATATATATATGTGTGTGGGTGGGTGATATCTATATGGTCGAACGTATAGTGTAATATCATATATGCGGTCGTGTGTGATGTTATATATAGATAGTGTACTGTGGTTTCATCATATATGTGTGTTGTCTATTTTCATATATCGGTGATGTATATATATGTGTGTTATACTATTATATGTGTGTGTAGTGAGTAGGCGTGTAGTGTGTATATATATATATATCGGGGTGCTGTATAATATTTCATTGTGTGTGTACTATATATAGTGTGGTGTAATCATATATAATATTCACTTATATAGTGTGTGTCCCTAATATATATCTATGTGTGTGTATAGAATTATGTGTGTGTGTCATATACTAAATAATGTGTGTCGTATAGATATATATACAATTCCAGGTGGGTCGTATATAATAATAATGTGTGTGTATATATATACTCGTGTGTGATCATATATATGTGTGTAATCTATATATTGTGTATGTGTATATTTATCGCACGTGTAGTGTGAATGTATATTATGTAGTGTCGTGTAG
This sequence comes from Phyllomedusa bahiana, assembly GCA_025379985.1. Classification (NCBI taxonomy): domain Eukaryota; kingdom Metazoa; phylum Chordata; class Amphibia; order Anura; family Hylidae; genus Phyllomedusa; species Phyllomedusa bahiana. The sequence goes on from JAODAL010013897.1 coordinate 81,723, forward strand.
AATATATCATGTGTCGGATATGTGTATATATATGTTGGTGTATATGTATATATATATGTGTGTGTAAGTGTGGTGTAAATATATATATATTTAGCTATGTAGGTGTTGTGTGTTGTGATAGCGTGTCGCTGTGTGTATGATAATATATATAGTTGGTACGTGTGTGTGTATATATATATAATATATATCTGTCGTGTATATTGTATATATATATATATTATGTGGTGGGTTTGTGTATATAGATATATATGTTGTGGTGTGTATATATATATATAATGCTGGTGTTGGTGATTTATATATACTATATGTGTGCGTGTGTGTATATATAATATATATCGTCAGTAGTCGTCGTGATGTTGTGTGTGGCAAGTGTCGGGTGTATATATAATATATGTGTACCGTTTCGTGTCGTGTATATATATATATATGTGTGTATATAAATAATTCTCGTGTAGATATATTTAATATATAATATCGTGTGTGTATATAGATTTTATATTGTGTGTCATATAATCAAGTAATATCGATTGCGGTTAGTAGTTGTGTCGTGGTGTGTGGGTATATATTGTATCAGTGTGTCGTGTTGTTTGTCGTGTGTCGTATAATATATATAATATACGAGTGGCTGTATGTAGTGTGTGCTAGTACGTCATAGTGATGTGTGGTGTAATACTAATATATATGTACGTGTCGCATGTAGTGCTGTCGTGTGTATAATATATCTGATGTGTGGTGTAGTGTGTGGTGTGGGTATAGATTCGAGGCGTGGGTATATAATATAGATTTTCGAGGTGTCGTGTGTTGTGTGTGTGTGTGTATACTATATATGCTGTGTGCGGTGGGGTGTGTGTATATATATATATATATGTAGCTCAGTATATGGTGTAACTAAATAAGGTACTGTGTGTATATGTATATTAATATCGTCCGTGTGGGTCGTGTAGTATATATATACTATGTGTGGGTCGGTGTGTGTGTATATATATCATATGTCGATGTATAATGTATAATATTATATATGTGTAAGTGTGTGTGTGTATATATATTATATTCCGTAGTGCGCGTGTACATATATATATGTACTAAGTGTGGAGTGGATGTCAGTGTGTGTGGCGTCATATTTATAGTAGTGTGTGTCGTATATATTATATATATCAAGTGGTGTGTGATATATATATATCATGGTGTGTATATATTATAGATATAATATATATCCTATATATACAGTGTGTAATAATATATATATATTAATGGCGTGTATATATACTGTATCAGATGTAGCTGTGTCGGTGTGGTCGTGTGTGTGGGGGATGTCGTATATCTGTAATTGGGAGCTGTCGTGTGTATTGTAGTGTGTGTATATAATATATATATGTGTCGGGCTCGTCGTAGTAGTGTGTGTATATATATATTATGTCGGGTAGTGTTGTGTGTGTGGATCAATATATAATATTTAGTTGTGTCCAGTGCTGTAGATAGTGAGTGTGTGTATATACTTATGCGTTCGTAAGTAGTCGTGGGTGTGTGTCAGTGTATATATATATATATAATTATATTGTTGTGTGTGTGGTGTATATATATATATCATATATTGTGTGTGTGTGTGTATTATATTATAGTGTGTGTGTGGGTGTATATATATATATGTGTCGTGGTAAGTGTGTGTCGTGTGTAATATCATATGTGTGGTGTCGGGCTGTGTGTGATGTATATAATTGTCGTGTCGTTAGTGTCGTGGTGTGGGTGTCTCATATATTATCATATGTGTGTCGTCGTGTGTAGGGTTGTCGTGTTATATATATGGTAAGTAGTTCGTGTGTTCAAGTGTGCTGTGTGTGTCGTTAATATGTGCTATGTGTGTGTGTGTGTGCTCGTTGTCGTGTGGGCTCATATATCATTCTCAGTGTGTGGTTGTGTGCGGGAGTGGTGTCGTGGGTGATGTGTATAATATATATATATGTTTGGTGTGAGCTGTTGTGTATATATGTGTCATTGTGTTCGTGTGTGTGTGTATTATTTAATATACTGTTGTTGTAGTGCTTGTGTAGTATATCATAGTGTGTGTCGTGTGTGCTGTATATAATATTCTGTGTCTATGGTGTAGTGGTATTATTGTATATATATATGTGTGTGTGTATATATATATATATAGTGTGCTGTCGTACGTGTGAAGTCGTCGTGTGGGTATATATTATACTAATTATAGGTGTTCGTGTGTGTATACTAAAAAAATATATGGTGTGTGTGTGTATTGATCAAAGTGTGTGTGTGTGTGCTGTGTATATATGTGTGTGTGTGTGGCTGTATATATATGCTGTAGTGTGTGTATATATATGTGTAGTGTGTGTATATCATTATAGTGTGTGTGTGTGAGTGTGTGTGTGTCATGATTGTGGTGTTGCTCGTGTCGTTCGTGTATATACTATGTGTGTGTGTTTGTATATATATATATACTGTGAGGTTTGCTGTGTGTATATATATTATGTGTAGGGTTTGTCGTGTGTATATATATAGTGTGTGGAGTTTGTGTGTGGTATATATATGTTGGGTTTTGGGTTTCGTCGTGTATTATATATTGTGTGTGTACTATATATTATATATATATATCGTCGTCGGTGTGTGTTGTATATATAATATATGTCATCGTGGTGTGTGTATATATTATGTGTCAGTGTGTGTATAATATATTATGTATCGTTGTGTAGTGTATATATACTATGGATGTGTGTATATACTATATGTATGTGTGTAATATATCATATCGTTATGTGTGTGTTGTATCTATATATCGTGCTGTGTGGTGTGTGATGGAATATATATTCTTAGTTTCATCACTCAACAGTGGGATTTGTTTATACACACACTCATATATTATATATATACACACACACTATATAGTACACACACACTATATACACACCACATTCATATATACACCACACACACATATATACACACAACATTTATAACTCACACATATATTACACACACGCATATAACACACATACCACAACATACCAAACACATAAATACCACTAATACACACATACACACTTACACAACAACTACACAATAACCTTATATATATCACACTAATATATATATATTTATATATATATATTATATAATATATCATATTATATAAATTATATTTTTATATTTATACTATAATATATAATATACACAACCACACACACACTCCACCCGGCCCACTTTATTAGGTTACAACCTGTCCAACTGACTCTTTAACACTTTATTTCTAATCAGCCAATCACAATGAGCCGGCAACTCAGTGCTTTTAGGAATGTAGCTCACCCCACCCCCCCCCACATGGCATGACAATTCCCTGCAGTCAAACCGCTGAATCCAGTATGGGATAGAAAGGCTGATTTGAGTTCCTTTGAACGTGGCTTGGTTTGTTCGGTGCCAGAAGGTGGTCTGAGTATTTCAGAAACTGCTGATCTCCTGGGATTTTCATGCCAAACCATCTTAGGGGTTGTTTACTGAGAATGGTCCCGAAAAAGATAATCAACATCCAGTGGCGGCTGGTCCTGTGGGCGGAAAATGCCCTTGTTGATGGCCAGTGGTTCAAAGGAGAAATGGGCCAGGACTGGTCTCGAGCTGACTAGAAGGAACAGTGACTCACTTTAGCCAACCGTTACATCCGAGGGTAGGCAGAAAGAGCAATCTCTGAACGCACAGTAGGCGAATTTGAGACAGAGGGGTCTACTGCAGCAGAAGACCACACGGGTTTGCCAACTCCTTTAGCTATGAAACAGGACAACTGAGGCTTCCAATTTGCACCAAGCTCATCGAAATTGGACAGTAGAGATGGTATAATAACGTATGACCATGGCGGATGAGTCTCGATTTCTGCCTTGAGGACATTGGTTGGTATAACGCATAGTGGTAGAATTTGGCACACAGTATAAAAAAATGACTAGCTTGGATACTTCCTGAAGCTGTTTCATCGGTTCAGGATCCCAGGGAGGTGGTTGGGGGAATGGGGGGTGGGAATAGTGGCGTTGGATCGCTGTGGGCCCAGGGTCGGGTACTTGGGATGCTGCGGAGTGGATCTACAAAGGGGGGTAGACAGATTTGAACTCGTTGTTGGGTCGGCATGACTGGGGGTTGGATTTCTAGGTGGGGAATTTAAAGGAAGAGATGGGGGGTAAGTAGTTTGGGGAAGCTGGGTAGGGGTGTGTATAATACTATGCTGTGTGCTGATGTCTTGTGTGTGGTCAAGTCGTAGTTGTTTTGTGTGTGTCGTGTGTGCGGCTACCGTTAGCATACGTGTGGGTGTGTTTGTATATATATATTGAGTGTAAGTGCTGTGTAGATATATAATATGTGTGTCCGTATATAATATATATATGTGTAAAGGGTGTGTAGTGTGTGCTGGTATATATGTGTGTGCTGTCCGTTGTCTGTCTGCTGTAATCATCAGATATATTGGTGTATCGTTGTGTGTGTATATATAATACTTGTCGTTGTAGTGTTAGTGTGTGTATATATATACTATATGTGTGTGTGTGTGTGATGGCTGCTAGTATATATATACTGTGATAGTGTGTCGTCGTGTGTATGTATATATATAATGTGTGTGAGATGTGTGTGTGTATGTATTATATGAGTGTGTGTGTGTATTTATACTATGATGCGTGTGTGTGATAGTGTATACTATAAGTGTCTGGCGTGTGCCTCATCAATTAACTCTGTGTGATGTAGTGTATATATAGTGAAGTGTAGTGTCGTATATCAATGAAGATCGTGAGTATATATGTGGTTGGTGTGTGTATATATCGTGTACGTGTGTGATATATGTGTCAGTGTGTGTGTATTATAGTGTGTGTAAGTGTATAATTGTGTTCAGGAGCTGTGTATAAATGTAAGTGGGATCGCGTACTAATAATAGTGTGTGTGTGTATATTGTGCTGTGTAGTGTATACTATAGTCGTGCTGCTGTGTATATTAATGTCGAGTGTATGTATATATAGGTAGTGTGTGTGTAATATATGTATTGTTGTACTCGTGTGGCTTGTGGATGTGTGTGTGTGTGTAATATGTGTGTATGACGCGTTATTATGTGTGGTGTGTGTATATAATGTGTGTGTGTGTATAATGAGTGTGTGTGCATATAATGTCAGTGTCGTTGTGGTGTATTATATCGTCGTGTGTGTGTATAGTATATGTGATGGTAGTGGGTGTGTATAGTGTGGTGTGTATATTGTGTGTGGTCTTTGTAGCTGATATTTAGTGTGGGTGTAATATCCGATGGTGTGTGTATATATGTAGTGGTGGCATTACTATGTAGATGGTGTTTTTAATGTGTGTGTATATAAATGTGCTGTGTGTTGATATATATAAGTGTGTGGGTATATATCCAAAGTGCTGTGTGTGTATATATCATATAAGTGTGTGTGATGTGTGAATATTATAATAATATCATGTCGTGTCGTGTCTGTTGTGTGTGTCATATATATATATTTTGTGCTGTGTGTGTGTGTGCTGGTGTAATATATATATATATGTGTGGTATGTGTGTTGTGGGGGTGTGTATATATATAATTATGGGTGTGTGTCTCGTAGTGTGATCGTGTGTATATATATATGTGTGGTGCTGATGTCTAGTGTTTGGTGTGTGTATATTATATATGTGCTGTGTGTGTGTGTCGTATATATATATGGTGTGTGTGTGGTGACCGTGTGTGTGGGTATTTAATATATCGTGTCGTGTGAGGTGGTGGTGTGTGTGTATATATATATGGTGTGTGTGTCGTGTGTGTAGAATATCATATTAAATATAGGTGTAGTGTAGTGTGTGTGGGTGTATAGATTATGTAGTCAGTGTGAAGTGTTGTGGGTGCGGTGTGTAACTATAGATTATATGTCCGTGTCCGTCTAGTGCTCCGGTGTCGTGTAATATATATATATTGGTAGTCGTCAGTAGTGTGTATATAATAATATATGTGTTGTGTCGTAGTGTGTGATGTGTCGTATATATTATATTATGTGTCGTGTTCAGTGGTGGTAGTGTGTGCTATGGGGTCGTACTATATAATATGTCGTAAGTAGTGTGTTGATATAGTGTGTGTATACTATATACTAACAAAGGCTGTGTGGTGTGTGATCTCATATACTATATATGAATGTCCCGGTGTGCTGTGTGGTATATATATATAAGTATGTCGTTGTGTCGATGAGTGTGTGGGTGTGTACTATAATTAACTATATGGTATGGTGTCGATGTGCTGTGTATATAATATCATCATGGTAGTGTCGCTGTGCATTAATTATATTGACTGTCTGTGTAGTAGATGTGTGTATATTATTATAGGTATGCTGTGTGTGTGTATCTAATATATAATGACTTTAGTGTGTGGTGCTGCGTGTATATATTTATGTATCGTATGTGTCCGTCGTGGTGTATATATCATATATTTATTGTGTGTACGTGTGTGTAATATATTATATATATGTGTAGTTGTAGATGTGGTCTATATATATGTGTGTGTGTGTGTATATATCATAATGTAGTGTGTGTTGTATATCATTATTTATGTGTGTCGTGTCGTGAGTGTGTAGTGTGTGTAATATAATCATTATGTGTGTGTGTGTGTATATAATATTATGTACGTGTGTGCTAGTGTATCATACGACTATTATGTTGGTGTGTGTATATTATGTGGAGCTGGTGTTGATAAATATATAGTGTCGTGTGTGTAGTGTGTGTGCGCCGCGGTTATATGTGGTGTGTAGTCCGTGTGTGTATATATATGTGTAGTGAGTGTGCTGTATATATATATGTAGTGTGTGTGTGTGGTGCTGTATATGATATGTGTAGTCGGTGTTATATGTGTGCTGTGGGCTGTATAATATATGGTGTGAGTGGGGGTGTGCGCAGCTAATATATTGTGTGTGTGTATATATGGTGTAGTGTCATATATATGTGTGTGTATATAGGGGTAGCTGTGTGTGTGTATATATATGTGTGTCGTCCCGTGCTGCTGTAGTTATATATGTTCTGGAGTGTGTATATAGGTGTCGGTGTGTTGGTATTATATGTGTAGTGTGTGTATATATGTAGTGTGGTTGGGGTGTGTGTGTGCTGGTATATAATATGATGTGTGTGTGTGTAGAATCTGGTGTCGAGTGTCGGAGTGTGGGTATATACTATATATGGATTGTGTGTGTGTATATATATAATATATAGGTGTCGTGTGGTGTGTGTATATATATATATATTATGTGTGATGCTGTGATGTTGTATATTATATTTATGTTGTGTGTGTTTTATTTTTTTGGGGTGGTGTGTTTATTATAAATTATGTGTGGTGTTGTTATATATTATATATGTTGTGTGTTTTGTGTGTGTGTATATAAATTTTTAAATTAAGTTTGTGTTTTTATATATATATATTTTGTGGGGTGTGGGTGTGTGTATATTATATTTTGTGTGTGTGTGTTATTTTGTTTTTGTGTTGTGGTTTTTTTTTATGTGGGGTTGGTTTTTTTTTTATATATATTATATTTATTTTGTGTGTGTTTTTTTATTATATATTTTTTGTGTGTGGGTTTTTTTATATAATATATATGTGTGTGTTTTTTTATATATATATTTTGTGTGTGTGTTATTTATTATTTTTTCTTATTTGTGTGTATTTTATATATATTATATATTGTGTGTTTTTATATTATTTTATTGTGTGTGTTTTTAATATATTTA
>JAODAL010013898.1:0-89447 GCA_025379985.1 Phyllomedusa bahiana
GCTTATTTTTTGGCCCCTTTTTTCAGGCAGTCTGCAAAACTGCAAAAACCCCTGAAAAACTGTCCAAAAACCCCAAATGAGGGGGACATGGCCAAGGGTTGGGTATCCGGGCTCTCAGTGGAACCGGCTCCAACAAGAGGGACCTACCAGATCTGGTGCAACCCATCCACCAACAACCTTACTAACTAAAGTTCGGATCTATGAGGTCTGGGGGGCGATTCTTTTTGGGGGGGCCTGCTTCTCAGGTAAGGGTGTCTGGTTTTTCTTGGGAATAGACACCAATCATTTTACCATTGTGGGTACAAAAAAGTACATTGAACAAAAAATAAGACACCCCCTGAAAATAACCCAAACCCCGTCTTTGGGAGAAAAAAAATACACAAACCCCCCCTTTTTTTTCAGGAAACCCAGTAGGGACATCACTGGGCGCCCCAACCCACCACCTAATGAGCGAATTTGCTTCAGTTGCTGGTCCGGCGCGCAGACAAGACCACCTATTTGCCCCCGGGACAAAAAATTAGTTTTTTTTTTCCCCCATTTTTTAAAAGAGTTTGAAAATTTTTTATAACCGAGCCGTCTTACACAATATTTCTGCTCCTAACAGGGAAATTCATTTTTTAACCACACGAAAAAGAAACCTTTGACTTCTGACTTTAGTAAATCCTTGGTTCCCCGTGAAACATAATTTTTGGAGGGTCTCCCTTTTTACTCTGGCTTTCCTGTATTCCGCCGTAAATTATTACGAATCTGCAGCTGGGCGTTTTCCATTAAGGGGGGAGGGCCCTCATAAATTACTATTTTTTGATTTTAGTTGGGCTGCCCCCAGGGACACACCCCCGATCGCCAAACCCCGTGACGATTTCGTTTAAAAAAACATTTTAGGGGGGAATAACAAACTGTCAGCTGGGTGTTGCAGTCAGGGGTGTTCCCCGCATGGGGGGAAAAATTAAATCCAAAAATCATCAATGTAGCGGGCACCTCCCCCCCTTAACTGGTAAAACCCACTGACAGATTCAGAATACATTCAGGGGGAATAACAGGGAACTGTAAAACTGGGGTTCAGCTAAGCGGTCCACAAGGGTAACATCTCTAACAAGTCGGGATAAGGAAATTTCCTCGCCACCGGTCTGAAAATGGTTGATCTTCACTTTTTTAAACAGGTGAAAAATTTGCGAAACCGGTTTGCCCCGGGGGCAAATCTTTTTCCCCCGGGCAGCGCTTTTGCCGCTCCATGTATCAAATTTCACCCCCATGTGATAGGGGAAGATATGGGAGAGTAGCACTGGCCGGACCCCCAAGCCTCTTGCTCTTTGCATCGAAATAAATGGACCCAATTATTATAATTTGGGGTTTGGTACGGTCCATTTTAGACAAATTCCGACTCCTAAAATAGCCACCGACTCCACACTGGGAAAGCTATCCCAATACCTTTTCCCTCCCTTTTTGGGGGGAACCCGATCCACATACCCCCTCTGTCTGAAGTCATTGGCTTTTAGCTGCCAGGGGACGCTGATGACCTGGTTTTTGTAGAGGGGAGGGGGGGGGGGGGGAGAAAGTACACTTTTCCGCAAGTTTGCGAAAACCACGTTTTTAGTGCTCATGAAAGTCCCTGTAAAATGTTAACCGAAACGCTGGGAGCTTCTGGGTTTTTAAGTTAAAAGGGGGCCAATAACCCTCTGTGAAAACAGCCCGAAAACGTGCAGGGAAAAATTGTTAGAGGGTCGAGTCCCAAAAAAGTGCTTTTTTCAAAATAGCGGACGAAAAAAAACAAAAAGAATGAGTTGAAGCCCCAAACGCTGCCGCACAATGCCATTATTCAGCCGCGGCTGTGCGCCCCCTAATCCCCTCCCCCCCGACGGCGGGCCAAAAATTTCCCATATTTTTCGGCCTCACGTAAAATTTCAATTTTCTTGAAAAAAGATTACAAAAAACAAACAGCAGGATTTAAATCCCAAAGGGCGAAGGCCCTTAAAAATTTATCCTGCTTAAGAGGGAGACCACTCCTTTATCCCTGAGGTGGAGGCCCAAAATGACTCTCTAAGTAAAAGAGAAATTTTCCTCTTTCCCCAGGGAACGCCCCAAAAACACCCCACCCCCCAGAGCAAACCAACTCCACGGGGGCCCCCCACCCCGTGGGACCTACGATCCCTCCCGGGGAAAGGGTCTGCCCCCCACCTTTAAAAAAGGTTACAAACCTGTTTGAATTTAAAGGGCCTTTACACTTGGAATAAGGGATTCTGGTTCAAAATTTAAATCGCCCTGCAGTAAAAGGGCCCAATTTTTTAAAATAAGCAGCCGCACCTCCACTTTTACCTCCCCCGCCCAATTTTTTTTAAAAAGGACCACCATAAATAGGGGCCCCGAGGTAACTTGGTTTTAAAAAACCCGCCCGACACCGGGAGCTTACGTTTTAGTAAGCATGTCTTCCGTTAGCTCTTTCCCCTCCCCTCTAGTTTGGGAGCACAGGTAGTTTAAAAAAAAGAGGGTTTAAAAGATTTGGAAAAAGACCCAGAGACTTTGGGGTTTTGTTTTAAGAAATGGGCCCCAAAAAGGGTAAAAAAAGGTTTCGGGGAAAGAAAAAAAAAAAAAAAATCCCAGAAATTTTAGACCCAAAAATTTTGAGAAAATTATCAAAGAAGGAAAAACCCCAAATCAACTTCAGGGGGATGCAAGGAGTCACAGGGGCCCCCTCTGTCCTAAGGGGGAAGAGTTCAAAAGCCTGTCACCATAAAGGTAGAAAAAACCGCAGCACCTCCAAATTCAGAAAATCTTTTATTCATTTCTTTTGAAAGGGAAAATCTCTCCTTAGGGAGAGCACCCGAACGGGTTTAGGTTTTTTTTTTGCCTTTTTGCCCTCAAAATTTTTCCCTCGCATATAAAAAGGCTTTTTGGGAAAGGGGCTTTAAAAAGCCCACAGCCCCTCTGTTGGTTTTAACAAATTCCCCTTTTTCTTTTTACCCCCCCGAGTCTTGAAAAGCCAAAAAAAGGGTTTTTTTTGCCAAAACCAGTAATTTTCTCATCTACAGAAAACCAAAAGCTGTTTCGGGGGTTTTGTCCCCTTTTAGTGCAGAGTAAGAAGAAACGGGTGGGGGTTTGGGGGCAACGGGTACCAGGAAGGGGAAATCCTCCTTTAAGGGAGCACCCAAAAGAATGGCTTTTAGAGTTTCATTTTTTTTGGGCATAAACATTAAAAAGCTTCAAAAGAAGCAAAAGGGGGGAAGGGGTCTCGCCTGAAAAAACCCCAAAAATGGTTGAAATTTCTTGTGTATTGGTACGTTCACCAGCCCTTTTTGGGGAAAGGTTTGGGGTACGTGTTTTGGGTGGGGCAGGTTGCCCCTAAAAGTTTATTATAGGACTCCTGCTTTGTCTTTTGGATCAAAAATGGACACGTCACTTCTTAAAATGGATCCGAAAGACTCAAGTAAACACGCATCGGGAATCCCTCGTCTGAACACCAATGCATGTTTTACATTGAAAGCAAACCCTTAGAGTATGGTCACACGGCCTAATTCCGGGGCATACAGTAGGTTTTCCCAATTTCGGCGGGGGGTTCGGAAGTCCCATTTGCGGCGTGGGGGGGTTTGAAGTACCGGCCCCAAAACAAAAGCATTACTCACAGGGGGGAAAAATGCCGTGATTAATGAAATGTTAAATTACCCCCCCGCCCCTGTACAATATGATCGTATTGTACGCCCGGGGTGAGGAGGCGTAATCCAAAGTTACCTATGAAAACTGTGGATTACCGTAATGAGCGCAATACGTCGTGAAATACGTGGCGAAATGCACCCAAAAATAAGCCGTGTGAACATAGCCTTCGTCATAAAACTTTCACAAAAATCCAAGAGAACGGACTTGTGCAACATTAATCAGTTATACAAATTGGGTTATATCCACACGACAAACGGTAAAATATCCGTTGGATTTTGAATCCTGAAACTGCGTCGTCCAACGAGTTTTTCGACCTGATTTTCAATGTGGATTTAGGTTAAAAAAAAAAAAAAAAAATTATTTTTTTTTACGCCGGATAAAGTCCCACTCATCTCTATGGGGTTTTGGATACGGATCCAACATAGAAATATTTGGGATGTGTTTTATAACCAGGAAAGCGGCGGATTATGGACTTATTTTTTTGTTAAAACCGTGATTTTGAAATCCAACCAAGAAATTCTGAGCTGTGTGGACTACAACTCGAGAGTTTAAATTGCGGTCTATGGGGAGGGTTAACAGTCGGATTTTTATGGTTTCGGGGCGTATTTGCGGACGTAATTACGCAAATACGTTTCAAATAATGAACAATTAGATTAGCATTGATTCCAATGTAAAATACGCCTCGTCGTTCACACGAGGCGTACTTCCCCGACGTATTTTCCCCACATAAATACGATCATAAATTTAAGTCCCCTGTCACTTGAGGCTTTTTTTGCGACGTAAATACCCCTCGTAAAAAATTGGGAATGTATTTACGACGCGAAATACGTGCCACACTTTGTGACACGTATTTGAAACGAATTTGCGTAATTACGTCCGCAAATACGCCCCGCAATAAGCCGTGTGAACATAGCCTTAATCATTGTGTGCGCACAGGCCCTAACACACAAGTACACTTTGTCCAGGATTAGAAAAACCATGGCTACTAAACTGTACACCTGGCACGCGTCCCCCCAAAAAATTTCCCCAAAATTCTGTTTTGGGTTTTCCCTGATGCTGCCACTAGAGGGAGCTTGAGAGCTTACCGAAGACTGAATAAAAAAAATACACTCCCCTCAATAGCTGCAGGTTACAAATGTATCCCGACTAAATTGTTTAGTCCCGGGTTTCTATAATACGTTTTAGGTTTTTAGCATTAGTATACTGGGCATTATCAAGTAGAGAGTGAGTACAGTCCACTTTAGATGCGGTCCACAAGGGCCTCGTTCACCCCTTTTATTTCAAACGTATTTACAAGGAAATTTCCGTTTTAAAACGTTCTAAAAATTTGAAAAATCATTGCAAAAATTTGTCAAAAAGTGGGGGAAGTATTTGTAACTGATTTTCCCGACGGATTACCATCTAAAAACTTTGAGGTGGTGAATCCGCCCGGAAAAGAATTGAATGCAATTGTTTTTCCTCCGGATTGCCGTCGTCAATCCGCGGCGGCAATCCGGAACGGGAGTTTTGGTCGTGTGAAGACCCCGTATTTTCTATTGAAATCAATAGAAAATAGGCTGTGACTTATTTCGGAGGATTTGCCACGGATTTTTCCGTCGGAAAAATCCTTCCGAAATAAAGCCGGGGGGCGGGCCTTACTACAACAAAACTTTTTTTATGGTATGAAACATTCCTTAAAAACTACATTCCACTCTCACAGGCCGGTTTTTAAAAACCAATTTGAGAATGCAGACAGGGCATCGCCTGCCGGGGAAGGGTTTAAAATGCCGTGCCCCTCGCCCTCTAAAATTGGGGACCGCCCCCCCTTTCCGGGGAGATGTCCTCGCGGCAGCTCCCCTCATCCCCGTCCATGACTCGTGCTCATTGGCACACGTGCCGGCGATGCTTCTCTTCTCGGATACCTACAATGTGTTTGTGCTTTGGCTTCAAGTCATGTGAAGTCTCCATGTGCAGCACATTCCTGCCGAGCCCTATACGAGGATGCCACAAATACAAGGGGATCCAACTGCACCCCAGGACCCCCCCCGCCAGCAGAGCACCCAGGTAACAGGACACACAACTATGGTCTAGAATTAGAGTATCACCATCCGAACAAGCTGTGGGGACGCAACCGACGCCTCGCAGAACAGACAGGACTCTGCCAAAGGTCACGCTGCAAAGTCTGGATGTGAAACTCACATAAAAAGGTCTCATCCGAAAGAGAAGACAAAAAATAGACGACTTTATCCCAAAAAAAAAAAAAACAAAAAAAAAAAAAAAAAAAAACACATTGGCAATAAGGAAACGTAAAGGGGTTTAAAATGCAATCCTAAGGCAGATTTTAGGGGGAAAACAAGGTCGTGATTATGGGTTTAAATTAGAAAGGGAGGGGAAAGGGGGGCTCTGTGATATATAGCGTTATATGATAAGGGGGAAAAGCTGAGCTCTTGATTATAGGGTTATATAGAAGGGGGAGAGGGAGGACCCTTGTGATATATACTTTATATGATAGGGAGAGAAGCTGAGCTCGTGATATATAGGGTTATATAGAAAGGGGGGGAGAGGACTCTGGATATATAGCGTTAAATAGAGGAAGAAGTGAGTCTGTGATATTGGGGTTATTGATGAGGGAGGGGAGGAGCTCGGGGATATATAGGGTCAATGATAGAGGAAAGGTTAGCTCGTGAATATAGAGTTTATGATAAAGGGGAGGACTGTGCCTTGATAATGGGGTTATATGATAGAGGGGGGAGCGAGTCTGTGAATATAGAGTTATATGATAAAGGGGAAAGGACTTGCTCTTGATATTTTGGGTTTATATGTAGAGGAGGAGCGACCCTTTGTGATATCTAGGGTTATATGATAGAGGGAGAGGAGTAGCTCTGGAATCTGGGGGTTTTTATGTTTAAGGGGAAAGTGACCCCCGTGATATATGGGGTTATATGATAAGGGGAGGAGCTGGTCTGTGATATATGGGGTTTTGACAGAGAACCGACTTGTGATTATGGGGTTTTATATGATAGAAGAGGGAGCTGACTCTGTGTATAAGGGTTATTGATTAGGAGAGAAGCTGAGCTCTGTAATATGGGTTAAAATGAAAGAGGAGAAAAGCGAGCTCTGTGATATATGGGGTTATAGACAGAGAACCAAGCCTTGTTTTTAAAGGGTTATATGATAGAAGGAGGAGTGAGCTCTGTGATTATGGGGTTTTTGAAGGGGAAAGGAAGCTGAGCTCTGGGGAATATAGGTTATATGAAAGAGGAGAAACTGAGCTTGTGATAATGGGGTTTAAAATTTGATAAAAGAGAGGAGCGAGCTCTGTGATAATAGGTTTTATATGTGGATAAAACAGGGATGTAAAGGAGGCAATAAAAACAAAAAAAAGCTTTCCCCTACTAAAACAGGGGGCAGTGAAGAGGCACAAAGAAGCTAAGGAAAAAAATAAAGTGTGAAAATAAAGAAAAAGGAAGCAAAGCTGGAGAGGGAAAAGACATATGTATAAAAATAAAATAACCCAAAATATTTTTTAACTATAAAATAGAAAAAAGATTAAAAAAAAAAATTTTGGGCCCCTTTAAAAAAGACAGAGGAAGACTAAGGGGGGCGATGAGAAAAAAAGCAAACCTTTTAAAAAATTTTTCTTCTCACTTATTTATGAGGAGGATGAGCTTCCTTTTGATGAGCAAAGGGAGGGGGAAAATTCCAACTTAAATGTTTCTCTCTAAAACCCGGAAAAAAGTGCACTCCGCTCAGGAAAAATTAAAATAGACAATCCCCCGGCCCTGACGGGGTTTCACCCGCGTGCCTAAGGGGGTTTAATAATGTTTTTAGATGGCCCCTATTCTTTTAAAATTCACGGACTGTTAATAAAGGGGTATGTCCCAAAGGATTGGCGCATAGCAAATGTGGTGCCCAAAATAAAAAATGGGTCAAAAAGTGATCCCCGGAAACTATAGGCCCGTAAGCTTAACCTCTGTTTAGGTAAAATGTTTGAAGGTTTTCTCAGAGATGCTATCCTGGGGTTTCTCACTGAAAATAAATGTTAACGCCGTTCCGATGGGGTTTTTTGAAGGATCGGGCCTGTCAGACTAAAATCATCAGCTTCTATGGAAGTCAGTGTAGACTATCGGGGGGGAGGGATGGATTCATATATCTAGATTTTTCTAAAACATTTATACGGTGCCACAAAAAGGTTGGTAAATAAATTGAGAATGCTGGGGGGGGAAATGTTTTGAAGGGGGGGAAGTAATGGTCACTGATAGAAACAAAGGGGGGGTAATTAACGGTACATACTCAGACTGGTCCCCGTTACTAGGGGGGGGGGTACCACAGGGGGGGAGTATTTGGGGGCCTATCCTCAACATTTTCATTAATGATCTTACACAGGGAACACAGTGAATATCGATCTTTTTCAGACGATACTAAGCCTGTAAAGTAATCAACACAATAGAGGATAATAGTTATTAAAAGGGGTCTGGTAAGTTGGAGGCCGGGGAGGGGGAAAGGGGAGATGAGTTTAAAAAACTGTAAAATCAAGGTTTTTGACAGGGGAAGAGAAAAACCTTACAGATTTCATTGAAATGAAAAACGTGGGGAAATTGACAGGAGAAGGATTGGGGAAACTGGTGGCAGTAAAATTTAATTTTACAGCCAGTGTCAGGCAGCAGCAGCCAAAGAAATAGGGTAGGGGTCATTAAAAGGGGATAGATCACATATGAGAACATTTTCTCCCATTTACAAGTCATGGTTAGACCCACATGGGTATTTTGTCAGTTTTGGGCACCAGTGCAAGGAAAACTTTTAGGCTTGAACAGGGACAAAGGCGGGGAACAAAAAAAATAAAACTGGGGGGTACAGTACAGAAAGATTGGAGATTAGGGGGTTTTTATTTAGGAAAGAAGGGTTGGGGGGACATAATAAATATGTTTAAATACATCAAAATCAATATAGAGACTCTCCCCAAGGGTTTTTTTATACACAGGGCTGTACTAGAAAAAGGGGGGATCCTTTACGTCTTGAGGAACGAAAGTTTCTACATAAACATAAAAAGGGATTTTACTGTAAGAGCAGTGAGCTATGGAATTCCTGCCAAGGGATTGGTCATGGTGAATTCAAAAAACCCGGTCAAAAAGGGGTTTTGGGTGCATTTCTGGAGCGTAATAAAATAACAAGTTATAGCGCTAGGATTCGGGGGAAAGGGGGCTTGATCCCGGGATTTTTTGATTTCCCAATTGGAGTAGGAAGGAATTTTTCCCTAAAATGGGGGCAATTGGTTCTACCCTTGGGGGTTTTTGCCTTCCTTGGATAAAACCTTAGACAACAGGCTGAACTAGATGGACGACTTGTCTTTTTTAGCCTTACAAACTATGAAACTATGAAAAATGAAGAGGAAGGGGGCTGGCTCTGTGAACATAGGGGTTTTGATAGGGACTGGCTCTATATATATGGGTTATAGATAGGGAGAGGGGGTGAGTCTGGAAAATAGAGTTTTTGATAGAGGGGGAGAAGCTGAGCTCTTGAAATAGGGTTTTTGTAGAGGTGAGGAGCTGAGCTCTGTGAAATTTTTAGGGTTTATGATGAGGGAGAGGGCTGAGCTTGTGAATTTTTGGGGTTTATGAAAGAGGGGGAAGCTGACTCTGTGAAATTTTTAGGGTTATTGATAGAGGAAGAAGCTTGGGCCTGTGATATAGGGTTATATGATAGAGGGGAGAAGGTGAGCTTGTGATATAGGGGTTTTATGATAGAAGAGAGGAGCTAGCTCTGTGATATAAGGGTTTTAAGATAGGGAAAAAGGAGCGACTCTGTGATATATAGGGGTTATATGATAGAGGGAGAGGAGGAGCTTGTGAATATAGGGGTTTTAAAGATAGAGGGGAGAACTGACCTGTGTATAAAGGGTTATATGATAGAGGAGAAAGCGGGTCTGTGATATATAGGGTTTTTTGATAGAGGAGAGAAGCTGAGTCTGTGATATATAGGGTTATAGATAGAAGAGAGGGGCTGAGCTTGTGATAAAGGGTTATATGTAGAAGAGAGGAGCTAGCTCTGTTGATAATAGGGGGATATACAAACCTGAGTCTGGGATTAAAAGGGTTATATGATAGAGGGAGGGGCTGAGCTCTGTGAATCAGGGTTATTTGATGGGAAGGGGTGAGCTTGGAAAATATAGGGTTATATGATAAAGGGGAAAGGAGCTGAGTCTGTGAATAGGGTTTTGATAGAGGAAGAAGCGGGGCTCTGTGAAAATTTGGGGGATATGATAAAAGGGGGAAGGGGCTGGTCTGTGATATATAAGTTAAAATGAAAAAAGGAGGAGTGACTCTGTGATATATAGGGTTTTTATGATAAAGGGGGGAGCTGTGCTCGGATATATAGGTTTTTATGATAAAAGAAGGAGCTGAGCTCGTGATATATAGGGTTTTATATAGAGGAGAGGGCGAGTCTGGATATTTTGGGTTATAAAAAAGAGGAAGGGGCTCAAGAGTGGAGTTGAGCTTTCCCTGTTGTCAAATCCTGTTCTCAGGTAGAGCAGCATAAACCACCTGACAGGTTCCCTTTAAAAGGAGCTCATCACAGCAGAAATCCACCTGATAGAGGGGGTTGCGCCTGGGGGGAAGCGGGCTACCCCTCCCATCCTCTCAGAGGTCAGTGGGCAGCCATGTAACGCATGGTGCTGCAAAATTCTCGACAGCTTAAGAGGGGCCCCCGATGGGGGGAACCCCTTCCACGATGTCCATGGGCACTAACCCATAGAGGATGTACAAACTTTTGGACTGGAATTTGGGTGTAAAGTCTTTTGACAAACGTCCCAAATATATTATAAAAGCAGTCGGGGACTGTTGGAGATTTGCATCGCATACACTATTCTTGGCTTTGTTGCATCCATTTTCCCAAAAGTCCATCTGACGGGCGCTCACCATCTCCGTCTGGTGAATGCCATCTATTGTTCCCTGTTGTCTGTCACCGAGCCGTGCCCTTCCTATTCGGGCACCCACTGCCGTCTGTCAGAACAGAACCTCCTTGTTAGGGGATCAAACAGATGCCCTGAGAGAACCAGACTGGTGCCAGCATTGAAAGGTCAGCTAGTGCCTTCTGTTATCAGCCAGTGGAGGCAGGGTAATGGCGGACTAATGTTCTAGTGCCTTCTGTTGTCAGCCAGTGGAGGCAGGGTAATGGCGGACTAATGTTCTAGTGCCTTCTGTTGTCAGCCAGTGGAGGCAGGGTAAAGGCGGACTAATGTTCTAGAGCCTTCTGTTGTCAGCCAGTGGAGGCAGGGTAATGGCGGTCCCATAGACTGGCGGCTCACGTGTTCATCCTTTTTACTCACGGTACAAGGGTTCATCCTATAGCTTCCCAATTCAAGAAAACAATGCCAGAACAAAGTTAAAGGCTCCAGTTTTCTAAAATTATCAAAAGGGTTGTCTCACTACAATAATCAGCTCTGAATATATAGGGAAATGGAAATGAAGACTATTACCAAATACATTGCTGTATTGATTTTGCTTTGTTCAAGAGAAAAAAGGAGATTTTAACTACTGCTAGTGCATACAAGTTTCTCTACGCCACTGACTACCTCTCCCTGTTCACTTCTCCCTCATTGCGGTCAGACAGACCAGGGTGGGTTACTTTCTGCCTTATCTCTAGAACAAGATCTTGTTTACCTAGGTTAATGACAAGTTTTAAGCCTTCGACCGCTATAGCTTTGTACACTGCTATTTACACACCGCCAGAACTCCCGTCACTCTAATCAAATCAACTAGGAACAGTACATTGCTATAGTACCATCCACAGCCTAATCAGGAAGTGCCAGTCTGAAGCTGCCTGTGGATTCATGAAACTACATGGTGAGACAACCCCTTTAAAAGGACAATTTTTTTTTTATCACCATCAATGTTTGATAAATGCAATTAAACTTTTCTAATGAAATCTCACCCTTCTCTAGCTATGATAGTGAACAGATAAAACTTCTAAATGGCAGGTCAGAATAATCTGTTTACGGTTGGTGCTGCGAGAAGTGCTCATCTACATGTAGTTTCATTAAAGATAGTATGATCGCAATCCTCACTGTCATACTACCAGAGCTCGCATAAGGGAAATCAGAGACAAACAAGGAAGCCATGTATATAGAGAAACTATAAAAATGTATATTTAAAAAAGGGAAAAAAAAAAAATCCACTTGTGTAAAAAAAATGTTTGTAATAGTTATTTGTTGCGCATCAATACGTGGAAAAAAATGGATAGAAGCTTCCTTTGAATAGGGCCAGGGTGGGAGAAAATAAAATAAGGTCTCCGCTCCTCTTCCCATGCGTGTGCGGGCTATCAGCAGAGGTTCTAGAGTTGGTGAATTGAGAGGGAGCCTCCGCAGTTGGGCTCCTTCCCAGTGAGGGCCTGGGAAGGAATGAGGCCTTCATTTCTTCTATTTCTCTCGCCCTGGCCCCATTTAACAAGATTTGTTTTTCTTTTTAAATTATAAAAACTTCCACACCCCTCTAAAGGGCTGGTCCCATCTCAAAGTGATTGCATGTTACCCGGAAAAGGCATCCAGAGAATGAAGAAACGTGCACTGCCGATTCAGTCCTGCAATAGAAACCGGCCCCTATCACTTGGGCGTTGCACTTTCTATACCTTAGTAATAAACCTTCACTTTAAAAGAGGAGAACATCCATCCAAGACCCACACGACGGCTGAAAGCCAAAGTATGCGTTACCTGGACAGAGGTGATCCTGCGGCATCTGTTCCCTCTAGGACAGGGATGTCAAACTGCGGCCCTCCAGCTGTTGGGAAACTACAACTCCCATCATGCATTTGTATCATCTATAACAGTGGGCATGATGGGAGTTGTAGTTTCCCAACAGCTGGAGGGCCGCAGTTTGACACCTGGGCTCTAGGATGAGAAGGTGCGAGGCTCCATCCACACAGAGCATTTCAAGTCGGAATCCACTCCGATTCCAACAAGAAAAACTCGTCTAAATCCAAAAGTACACCCTCCCTATTGACCTCAATAGAAAAGAAATGTTGCAGTTCATATAATGCATATTTTTGGTAAATTTTTAAAAAAAAAATAAAAAAACTTCAAACATTTTCATTTTTCCACCCTATTCCACATGTCAGTGGGGATGGCTATAGGCCTTGTGTAAAAATGCTTCCAAAACCTGCAGATCCACGTCCAAAACAACACAGGTGAATGGGACTCAAAGCCAGAAATCCACATGAAACCCTCGCTGAAAACCACGTCGGCCGACGCAGTTTGCAACGGCAGAATACAACGTGTTAAATGTACTTGTTGTGTGGATGTATCCTTAGAAGATAGCAGGGAGTGGGTGTCACTCTTAGGAGGCTGAAAGCCTGCAGCTATGTTCACAGGCAAATTTCCCACCGCGTTTTTGGGGGCCCAAAACAGCAAATCCGCCAAAAGACGGTTTTCCCATACTTCTCATAGAGAACTATGGTTTTATCCCCTCCTCTCGATGATTGTGCGCGCGTTTTTGTATATTCTGTATGGGCCGCAGTACATCTGTAACATCCCCCTTACAATCCCTGGTTGGCTGGGCACCCGAACATAAAACCCCCTTTTCCCCCGGGGGCCCCCGGGGGTGCGCCCACAGGGCAGTGACAAAACCCCCGGGTGTGAGTCTGTTTAAGAATGGGGCCCGGGTTTTTTGTCTCTTTTACGGGGTTTTTGGGGAAAAGGGGGCCCTGTGCGGGGTTGTGGATTCGCCCGTCCCCCTCAACCATTGAAATGCACATCTGTCCGAAAACCAAGAGGAGGACTGAACATGTCCTAAGATGTTGTGGAACGCCATGCGCTGCGGACTGCTGAACGGATTTTCTATTCAAGTCTATGCGGATGGTTGACAGTCGGTTTTCAGATTGTTCTGAAGTCCAAAAACCCGACCCAAACCCTTGCCGTGTGGACGCACCCCTGCACTGCGCACAGTGCCTGGTGTCACAGCTGCAGAGCTCCCACGTGACTCCGCTCTACAATCTTCCTCTAGTCACCCGTGACCTAATCTCTGGAGCAGATCGGATAATTACCGACACAACACGTGTAATTATGACATTGCATAAACTGAGGGATCACCGAGAAACGCTAATGCTGCTTCCAATCACAAGAGCAAAACCCCAGCCCCGGGTCCACTGGGTGCGGGGGCCATTAATCCCCCAGCACCGGTCACAGCTCAGGTGCGGCGGCCATTAATCCCAGCACCGGTCACAGCTCAGGTGCGGCGGCCATTAATCCCAGCACCGGTCCCAGCTCAGGTGCGGCGGCCATTAATCCCAGCACCGGTCACAGCGACTCGGGTCGGGGGCCTTAATCCCGCACCGGTCACAGCAAGGTGGGCGGCCTTTTATCCCAGCCCCGGTCACAGCTCAGGTTCGGCGGCCATTAATCCCAGCACCGGTCACAGCTCAGGTGCGGCGGCCATTAATCCCAGCACCGGTCACAGCTCAGGTGCGGCGGCCATAACCCCATTCTCCCTCCTTTCCCACAAAGGGTCAAAGAAGCAGTTTGGCGTTTCGAACTTTTCTTTTTTTTTCCCCCCCCCCCCTTTAAATTCCCTCAACTCCTTTCCAACCTTAAAATGTCCCTCCCCCCTTGTAACAAGGGTGAACGCATGGGTGTAACAATAGCCATAGCCAACATTGCAGCTCCCATGTGGCCCCGAAGGCGGGGAAGGACCCCTGGGGCAAAAAAATTGGGAAAAACCTTTTCTAGATAATAATTAATTTTCCTTTCTGCGGGGAATGCCCACATGTGGGACAGGGGGGGCGGCCATGATTTCTACTTTTTTACAAATTAAAAGCTACTGTTACAGTTTCCTGCCATTAGATAGTGGGGGCATCACATTTTGCTATGGACCCCATAATTTCTGTAACTTCCGCAGTGAAGGGATACAAAAGGGGAAAGTGAGTAGCCATCCAAAGCAACATTTGGGGATTATCCAGTACAAAGCGCCACTTTTGCATATTGTAGTGTTTGGCATTGCAATTAAAAGGGGGGGGTTGCAATCCCCAGGCACACACTGGGGCAAGATGGCGCGTTTTGGGAAAAACACTAATACAGAACAGCCCCTTTAAGCTGAATATACACAGTAACAATTTACTAGACCTGCTCTTTAAGCAAATTCGTAATTACATATACAAGAAAAATAACTTAAAGAAACCAAGTGTATAATTTTTATAATTACACCAGAAGGAAAGAAGCGGGTAATTGTCAGGTACTCACTGCAGAGCGGCTTTGCAGAATCCATTAGCGATGAACCTATTTAAGCAAAAAATAATCAATGAGATCTAATCCTGTTGACAGCGTCTTATTCCTTTAAGTGATCTGGAGCCTATTGGCGATTCCTCGGCTGCAGTAGCATCCACCCCGGTAAAAAAGGTCCCCCTTTAAAAATATCTTCTGCGCCGTCTCCGTGCAGGAGGTGAAGCCGCCTGCTGCTGCTGTGAGCAAAGGTTAGGTTTGAATAATTGGAGCACCAGGAGAGGCGTCCGGCCCCAGAACCTGGGGGCGGGCGTCACGTGACGCCACTCTGCAAACACGGCTTCCTGAACTTCAAAAAGGTCTTAAAGGTGCAACCTCACCTGCCGGAGAGGTGGAGGGGGGGGGGGGGTCAGAAAGCAACGGCGAGGGCGGCTTTACAGCACGGAGCACAAGTCTAGGCGACTCCTTGATAAGCTGCGAGATATTGCAGCAGGTGCCCCGCGGGAGCCACACGTACCAGGGGGTCATATTGGGTCAACTCTATGTTCTCCCCCCGCCCTCCCCAACTTCCTGCTCTCATGTATGATATGACTAAAAGGAAGCCAGGTAAATAAAGAGGCGGCAGCAGAAGAGTAAGTGGCCGCCCGCCACCGGCCCAAAGGCTCACTTTTTACCCATGCTAATAGAAAAAAAAAAAGAAAGTTCATGTCTACCCTCCATATTTGCATTGTGCAGGGAAAAAAGAAAGGCTATAAAAACTGTAAGCATCGCTTCATATTGTTTGTGGCTGTTTTCAAATGAATGCACATCAGTACATGCATTTTTAATACTCCCTTCCCCCCGACCCCCCCATCAAAAATTACCATTTATGAAGCAGAACAATACCACAAATCACAAGCACTCCCTCCAGCCCTCATGCAAAAAACCCATGTAGCTCTAGGAGGGTTGGGGTTCGCCGCAGCATGCTACATCTAGGGCATTCGCATTTCCCCCTACGACGTCCCGTTTTCCATCCGGCCCCCTTTCACTCGCACCAAAACTAAAAAAAAGGGTAAAAAAATGTCTACACTGCATCAGAGAAAAAACGGCCCCAAAAGCGGCCATTCTTTCTCTGATGCAGGACCGCGGCTTTTTTTCACGCTTTGTGCAAAAGCCGCCCGCTTCTCGTTTTCCCCCGCCCCCCATACAATACATTTTAGGGAAGACGTCAAGAAACAGAAGGCCGGCGTTTATACAAATGTTGATAATACCCGCTGGGCCCCAAAAACGGGCAGAGAAAAGACAGCTGTGAGAATGCAACCGCTTTTCTATTCCGTCATGCACCGCATGCGATGTATTGCGGCGCTTTTAAAAAACAAAAGCGCCGGGGAACGATGAATCCTTGCAGTGTGGGCAAAACCTTAGGGATGTTACACGCTGTACTGCGGCCGACAGTACCTCGCTTTCGGGACCTGGGCTAAACACGCGTCCCAGCTTCCGGGCCCCCTTGACATTCAGTATTCCCCAAGAAAATTCCAGCACTTATCCCCCGGCCTACAATGCGAGAATGCCCCCAGCGGGGGGGAGGGGGCGTTCTCTATGAAAATAGGATTTTCCGGGAAATTTTCGGTGCACATCTCGCCCCTATTGAGCAAAATTTTCGCGGCGAAATGCGCGCCCAAAAATTACCCCGGTGAACATACCCTAAGGCCCCGTTCCACGGGGTTACCCCACGGGTTTGTGCCCGTATTGACGCACAAATCCCCGGAATCGGGGCGGGCGGGGGCGGGGACGGGGCGTGGCGGGGGCGCCCCCCCCCCCATAGACAAGCATTGTTTACGGGCGTCCCCCCGTAAATAATGTCATGTCACTTTCTCCCCCGCGGCGGATTTGCCCACGGGGAGGAGGACGGAAACCCCTGTTCTCTGAGAGCAGTGGGTTACCGTAATACTCCGACGGATTTGGCGCCGTATTTAAGCCAAATCCCGGGGCGGAATTTTCGGCGCCAAACCGCGGCAAATAAAATGTGAACGGGCCTTACAGTAAACACGAAGGGCAGAGACGCAACACTCTGCCCTGCTCCATATGCCGAAAATAAGGGTTGTTTACATCGCACCCATCACTGCGTGTTTGGCTGCTCAGGGTTTGCACCCTAAGTTTTAAAGGCTGTTTGTGCGTCTTCGGGTCAAAACCGATTGACAATTTTTGGAAAAGGATCCAAAAAGATGCAATAAACCCCATCGGTGACCCTCGGGGAAAGTGATGTGCTTTTACATTGCGAGCAGGTTTAACACACTCTCCCCTAGACTGTCCAAACAGCATGTAAAAATTGTTCACAGGGGTGAACATGCCCCATTCTGCCCCGCAAGTGTTAAATCCCGTTAACGCCGTTTTTTTTTCCGCAGTTTGCACACAAAAAAAAAGTTGGTTTTCGGATTTCCTAATGTAGTCAATGCACTAGAATGCGCAATTAATCTGTCGGAAGATAGAACATATATTCCGGTGTAGGGCCGGGGGTTAGAGATCACAGTGTAGACTACAGCAAGATTTTCTAATTGCCCCCTTATGGGCAGGGTTTCAGCGGGTTTCGGCAGATTCTAAATACTGAATAAGCCGAAAATCTGATCCGAAACCAGCGCTGTGTAGACATTACATAAACGGCTCCTGAAAGCATCCGCGCTCTGGTGGGGTGCACCCATCAACATGGCCGCTGCTGTCTGATGCCAAACGGGGGGGCAATCCCCTGGCCATAATGTGCCCTTAAGGGGGAGAGCCCCTGGGCACGTAATGTTCACAAATAAACCCGCACATTGTTGTTGAACAGGTGGAATTTTTCTAGAATGCGCCGGCCGGTCTATTAACACCTCATCCAGGGGAATTAATGGCTTTGTGACTTTCATGCCAAAATAATATCAGCGTTGGACAACACTATTGTGGGCCAAAAAGCTGGCTTTTCTCCCTTTCCCCATTAAAAAAAAAGTGTCAAGTAAGGTGGGCAGCTCCTCCAAACGCCTACCCAATCTAGGAGGAGGAAACGGCGCCAATCTGTGCCCATCTCTAGAGCCGTCCAAGACTCAGAAAATGTAAGAAGTTTGGCAAAGGTATCCTCAGACTTCAGTTTACTCAGCAAGAAGCAGAAAGGTGATTGATCAGCTTTATACACATTCAGGGGATTTGGGGCTCAGCCAACTATAAAGATGTAAGGAGAGACACAGACGTATGGACATAGAAAAGTGAGGGTCTGCCCTTAAAGGGGTTGTCTCATTACAAGGATTGCTGCTTTTTATGTTAAAGTTCTTGCAAAAACAAGTCACTTTGCAATATAGGTCCATTAACAGTGTCCTACCTATTCTCAGATATCCCCTCTTGTAGGGGCTGCATCAGCTCCTCAGGTCGCTATAGCTACAGACCTGTTTGATCTCTCCTGATAGGCTACCAGCACTGGTTGCTATAGCTACAGACCTGGCTTCTACTGCAGCCTAGTAGAAACCAGTAAACACGCCCCTGAATTCAAAATGAAACAGGACTGAGGTGAGATGAATCAATGTAGTGAGACAACCCCTTTAAGGGTAATAGGTCACATTGATCTGCGGGCAGCAGATCATAGAGCACGAGGAGCGGAGCAGATTGATAGATTGTTCTGTGGGGAAAGATTGAGCAGAGCTGGTATTTTATACATTGAAATCCCTGCTTATCCTGGGCTAAAGAGTCCAGTGGGCGGTCTTATCAATTAACAGCTGTAGGTTTACAAACTCACACAAGGAAGGCTGTCAATCACGGATGAGACCGCCCACTGGACTCTTTAACCAAGAATAGGCAGGAATTTTAATGTATAAAACAATTTTTACTGACTTTTTTCCCCAACAGAACTATATATCAATCTGCTCAGCTCTTCCTGCTCTATAACATACCGTCAGCAGAGCCGATGACCAGATCAATTTGACATTTGAAATATTCCATGCTCCCCCATTTTCCAAATCACTGTTGCTCATAAAAAGGAACAATATTGCTAACATGAGTATACGGTATTAGTAATTTGCTACACAAGTAGTTACATAATACACGAGAGAAGCATCACATTTCAGCTAGAAGGGCTTCTCAGAGCAAATTATGGTCTACTGCTCAGACTAGCAATTCTGCAATGCAAAGAGCTAGTACGAGAGGTTGTAGTACATGTACAGAACTCGTCCAGAAAGGGGCGCTGTGCACAGGAAATAACTATAAAAGGTACTGTTGTACTCTAGTAGGACTAGCTAGTGACCAGTGAGGATGGAGGGTCACAGGTCTGACCCCAACACTGATGAAGGAATGGTATATCCCAGCCAAGTCCAAGGGTGGTGGATGGCTTCAGAAGGGGAGAACTACCACCGAAAAAACTGTAATGGTATCACAGGAGTAAAAACACAATCTGTTAAGGAGAGTCCTACGGGAGATTTATGGTGCCCAAACAGTGGGAACCATGAATTCCCCACTGACTCCCTTATAAAACATCTATGCTACACAAATGTATTATTCACTGGTCTCTCCCAATTTAAGTGTAGAGAAAGGCCTATAAATGAAAGAACCTGTCACATAGATTATGCCTCCCTTGCTGAGGGCAGCACAAGCTAGTGTCAGACCTGCTGTTCCCAGCGCTGTATCCCTTATTCTGTAAGATGTTGGAGTTTGAAAGTATTTAATGCTCAAATCTAGTAGTTTGCAGCCTGTTCTGCCAGAGAGGAGTCCATCTTATTCATAAGCAGGTGTTAGCCCCGCCCACCTGTCAGTTATTCACAGGTTTCTACCCAAAGTAATAGGTTGAATCAGCTGTGAGTGGGCGTGGCTAGCAGTGAGTGGGCGGGATTAACACCTGCTCATGAATAGACTGGACTCCTCTCTGGCAGAACAGGCTGCAAACTACCAGATTTGGGGATTCAATGCTCTGAAACTGCTGCATTTTACAGAATAAGAGAGACAGCGCTGGAAACAGCAGGTCTGACACTAGCTTGTGCTGCCCTCAGCAAGGTGGGCATAAACTGTGTGACAGGTTCTCTTTAAGCTTATGTGGGCAGGGAAAAAAAAGAGGAACAGCCCAGATGGCATATCACCGGGTGCCCTGGCTAAGTTTTAAACCAGCCACAGCATTTTATAGTAAGACATATTATACAGTGGTCTCTTCAACATAAAATATGAATGGGTTCTGGAATGAGCATTGTATGTCGAGTCCACAGAAAGAGCTGCTGGAAGCTGGAAATTACTTTCTGTGATGAGGACAGGCGCTTCTTTGGCTCATGTACTTTATACACAGTGTACCAGAAAAAAAGAAAATGGAGCCATCCTCTGGTGCTTCTAGACCGCCAGTCACTGAATGCACCTCACTAATACATGTAAGAGCAGTACAGGACATGAAGTACCGTACTGTAGAGGTGCTATAGACCACCAATCACTCCGTGCACCTCACTAATACAAGAGTACAGGATATGTATTACTGCATTGTACTGTAGAGAGGCATTACTAAACCGCCAGTCACTGAATGCACCTCTCTAAAACATGTAGGAACAGTATAGGACATGTAGTACTGTACTGTAGAGAGGCTCTATAGATCACCAATCAATGCATGCACCTCATTAATACATGTAAAGCAGACAGGACATAGTACTGCACTGTACTGAAGAGCGCACTAACCACCAAATTTCTGCATGCACCTCATTAATACATGTAAGAGCAGTACAGGACATAGTACTGCACTGTACTGTAGAGAGGCGCTACTAGACCACCAATCACTGCATGCACCTCATAATCATGTAAACATACAGGACTAGTACTGCACTGTACGTAGAAGGCGCTACTAGACACCAATCATGCATGCACTCACTAATACATGTAAGAGCAGTACAGGACATGTAGTACCGCACTGTACTGTAGAGAGGCGCTACTAGACCACCAATCACTGCATGCAACTTACCAATAAAGGGGTTTTTGCAAGTAAAATGTTCATGATCATATATAGGCATGTGACAGATGAGGCCAGTGATCGGCTGCAGCATCATGTGATCCATGAACAGGGAGGTTTTAAAAGTCTTGGAAAACCCCTCTAAGATGCTCCACAATTGTTGTTATCTATGGAGGTAGTTACTACAACAGGCATGTCAGGAGGGGCCACAGGTTCTATTTGAGATTGGTATAAATTTCCTACTGCTGATCTCAGAGCAAATCCACAGCCAAACCTGCACGCTACACATCAGGGGGGGGGGGGGCGCACACCAAGTTAATGCCTACGCTGCAGGTATCTGTTGGGACACCATGCAGGTACCGGCTATGTAAAGCTTTGGTGCGTGGGCTACATTTGGTCTATTTCCGGGCAGCTTGGGCTTATTTACAGGATGGTGCAGTCCACCAAACTATTGAGTCCCACATGAAATGCATATGCATTCGCTCTATTATCCCCCATGGAGCCGCCGCGGCTGCGTCACGGTATCTGCCAGGGAACCTGTTTTTTATGTATCCCGACAGATAACTAACATAGGCATTAAAGGGGTTGTCTCGCTACAATGATTGGGTTTTAATTAAAAGATCTTAAAAAAAACAAGCAGCTTTGCAATATATGTTCATTACAAATGTCCTACTGATTTTGAGTTATCCCTGTTAGTAGTAGTGCATCAGCTCCTCAAATCTCTATAGCAGCTGACCTGTTGATCTTTATCTCACTGGCTGTCAGTGCTGATGACTCATCACCTTCTGAATACAGGTCTGAGCACAGAGCCCCTCCCGCACAGAATGCTTCTGTAGGGAAGGGAGGGGGGAGGGCTCTGGCTTCTGTGTGTGTAGATTAACCCTGTGTGTGCCTGCTTCCTCCTGCTCTCTACACAGATTGAGGAGAGCAGAGGTGAGGCTGATCTGTGGTCAGTACGATGTGACAGCAGTGACCCTGTGTGTTACTATAATCATGATGTGTCTGTGGAGCTCTGACTATACTAATAGAACAGATCAGGGGGGGGCATGTGAACGGTTCCTATCTCTCCCTGCTCTGCTGTATTAGTGACACATCATATTTATAGTAACACTTCACAGCTGCTCTGTGTCTGTTCTGACAGGATTTGTTTGTTGTTGCTGGAGATGTGGAGATTTGTATGCTAAGCAGGGGGTATAGGAACACTTACACCCCCCTGCTCTGCTATTAGCAATCACAGCTTCACAGAACTCTCCACATTCACAGATCAGCCCTCTCTGCTGTCTCTGTGGAGCTGACAGTGCAGCTGATCCAGGAGCCTGCAACAGACCTAGGCAGGCACACACAGGGTTTACTCTGGCAGCAAACCCCCTCACCCTCCCCCTGCTATATAGAAGTTATGGAGGAGAGCTTTCTGTGTGCTGAGGAGAGGGGGGGGGGGAGAGGTAGGAGAAGAGGCAGACAAGAAGCACGCCCCTGAATTCAAAAATGCTTTGCTGCCAGAAGCATTGAAGTAGGCTGAAAGCTTGTAATGAGACAACTCCTTTAACTTAGTGTGAATCCGCACGGTGCGTTTTTGGTGCAGGAAGGCACAGCAATTAATGCTGTACATTACTGCACAAAAATCGCGGCAAATTCAGGAGTGCAGCAATGTACAGCATTAATTGCTGTGCCTTCCTGCATAAAAAACGCATCAAAAACCCACCCTTATGCTGCTACATTGACAAGTGAAATCTATTGAGAAAATATACATGCGAATTTAGCCTAAGGCTAGGTTCACACGGCTTAAATGCAGGGCATAATTACGCCCTGCAATTACACCGCGTGGCCGGGGGCCGGCACCTCGCCCGCCCATAGACTTCCATTACCAGCGGTGCGTATACGCCGCTAGTAATTCACATGTCGCTTATCTCCCCCCGCGGCGGATTCACCGAGCAGGGAGAGGAGACGTAATCCATAGATCTCTATGAGAACTGTGGATTACCGTAATGACTGGGACGGATTCAGCCCGTAATTTGCGCACTCCGGTGTGTAATTACAGACCGAATTACGGCCAGTTTTAAGCCGTGTGAACATGGCCTAAAGGTAACTTAATGAGTTTAGGGGAAAATTACATTTTATCTGAATGAATGGAAGAACACTACACGTCACCATGTAGTCAGCAATAGCTGTGCACTACAAGACAGGTTTACAGCTCGGCTGCAGTCACTGAAGAGTCCGGGAAGAGAGAAAATAAAAGGCTATAAAAAGTAGGGCCCTGCGCGAGCGTGCCGGCATGTAAAGAATGGGAGCTATGGCTTTACGCTGTCACATCTACATTCTTACACAGGAAAATTCCTCATAACTCCGGCTCCTACACTGGAGCTCAGCGACAGCAGACTCTGTGTCCTCATGTTGCTCCTCATGTCAGCACAATACACGCAGAATGCAATTCAATCAAATGGGAGCCGTGAGGTCGTAAACCCCAGCACAGCAGTCACAGGTCCTGTCCCCTTAAAGGGGTTGTCTCACTACAAGGATTGTTTTTTTTTATATTAAAGATCTTGCAAAAACAAGTCACTTTGCAATAAATGTCCATTAACAGTGTCCTACCTATTCCAAGATATCCCCTCTTGTATGAGCTGCATCAGCTCCTTAGGTCGCTATAGCTACAGACCTGTTTCATCTCTCCTGAAAGGCTGCCAGCACTGGTTGCTATAGCTACAGACCTGGATTCTACTGCAGCCTAGTGAAAACCAGTAAACACGCCCCTGAATTCAAAGTGAAATTAAAGAAAACAGGACTGAAGTAAGATGAATCAATCTAGTGAGACAACCCCTTTAAGTCATTTACTATATGATCAACAGGGGGAAGCAGCTGCATAGGAGGGGTACAGTCACCCGCTATGAAAACCATCTGCAACCAGACACCCCGAATCAGCATGGGAGGAACGCGGACTGTGCTGCATTCACCTCATTACAGTGTAATAGGGAAAAATAAGTCCCAAAATTGGTTTGGTAAAGGATTGATTTCCACAGGGATTGACGTGAGGGAAGCCACATTCAGATGCATTTTAAGGGAACCTGTCGCATTGAAATCTGATCAGCTGGCAGCATGCTGAAGACAGAGCAAGTGATCGCTAATCTTAAAGGAATAGATTCTGCAAACTTGTAACTGATGCATTTAATATACTGCTTACTCTGGGCTAAGGAGTCCAGTAGGCGGGGTTATCAGTGACCACTACTGCATTCATACCAGGAAGGCTGTGACTGACAAGCCCGCCTGCTGGACTTTATTCTTAATGTACTGCTTATTCTGGGTTAGAGTCTGTAAAGTAAGGCTGTGTCTACACTCCATCGGACAAAAAAAAAAAAAAAAACGGTCAACAGCAGCCTTTTTTTTCTGATGCACGGAGCGGTTTAAAACCCTCTGATCCACAAGCGGCGCTCTCTTCCCCTGGAGGAGATGACCTGCATGTGCGGTTTTCACTGCAATACAGAAATTTTATCAAAATCTGCATCCACCGCCCTCAAAATCTGCCATCTCCTCCTCACAATCCACTTCTCAGACGCTCCCACACTACATTCTTTATTGGGCCGGATTGTCGTATCTATTTACTAAATTTCCTCATTTACTTTTGCACAATTATTTTTTTCCTCTCATGAACCATCACTTTTTGGCCTGTGCAGTAACAATTCTTTGTTAGAACTTATTCCTCAGTGCTGTTTCTGTTATGCCTTCTAGAAATGTATCACTGAATCCGTCAGATGGGAGTTACCATTCCTTTTTTCAGAGACTGTCGCACAGATTGGACAATGTCAGACTGTGCAGGGACACGCCCTCCATTGGTAACACCCAGTTGACAGATTCAGTAACACATTTCTAGGAGGAATATGGCGATGTTCACAGTTTATTCACGGCGTAATTGCGGGGACGGATTTCGCCCGCAATTACGGCATGTGCTCGGCAGCGGGGGGCGGGGCGGGTGGCCGTCAGCCCCATAGACATTCATTATCCATGGTGTGTATACGCCGTGAATATGAGAACTATGGGTTACCGTAATGACTGGGACGTATCTCGCCCCGTATTTCGCGAAATACGGGGTGAGACACGTTCCAAAATAAGCCATGTGAACATAGCCTAACAGAGGAACAGCACAGGTATGAAAAGAGGCTCCAGAATTATTATTACACAGGGAACACAAGGATTTACTTACTAACACAGACCTTGTCAGGTGGTGTGGCGGGGCATCTTTAAAGTAAGGGTATGTTCACACTGTGTATTGCGATGTATTTCGGTAGCTTGCGCTGATCAGCACGTACTCCCGAGGCATGGGAGGCTGCAAATAATTGACGTCACATCACCCCGCACGTACAAAAAAAAAAAAAAACTTATTGCACGCACGTGGGGACGAGGAGTAATCCATAGTTCTCTATGAGAGCTATGGATTACCGTAATTATGGGGCGCATTACACCACGTATTAGGTGAAATACGCCCGCAATTACGCCTGAAAATAAGCCGTATGAACACACCCTTAAAGTAAAGCTCTAGCGCCTCATTAGGGGGACCCTTCTTTCATGAAAGGGGAATATTGTGAGTCAAGACTGAATACAATGGATTATAAGGCAAGTTCTCTCTTAAAGTCCGTGTTAAACAGCAGTACTTCCTGACGGATTGTGTCCTGTAAATTTGGCGAACTACAGATCCGCCCGGCAATTGCCGGGGATGGAGGGGGGGGCGCCGCATACACCCCATTATTCCATGAAATTGCATTGTTTCGCGCTCCGCGCCGTAAAAATGTGCAGGGACATTCTCCCCCGCTGCGGCGGAATTTCGCCGAGCGGGAAAGGAGCCCAACGGATTTTCCATGGTTCTCCTAAGAGCATTATACCCGTTTAAATTGCTGACACAAAACCCCACTCCGCTGGGTTACCCGCAAAAACCGCAAACCTGATCGGGCCCTGAAACGCTCCCCTCCCCGGGCCAGAATAGCCTGGAACGGTAGGGCCTTAACCGTCATTCCAATGTAAATCAGCAAAAAGGACCTCCGATTGTCTCTTGATTTACATGGTGTAAAGCGGGTGACACAGTTTCTTGCCCCCCAACTTCCGCAATGAAGAGTGGCGGGCGGTCGAGGGGGGGTGCACCCCTAAACATACATTATTTATGGCCAATTTGCCCCCATAATTTCACTTATCTCCCCCCGCGGCGTATTGTGACAGGACATCCTTCGCCCCTATTTACAGCAGTGCGGCGCGAATTTCGTCCCATTAAGCCCTGTACAAACCTAACCCAAAAATTTTTCTCGTATGGTAAGGCTCACACACAAAACCATTATCCGACAGTTAAATTATAGAACACAAAACCCCCACTCCTAGCAAAAAGAGGGAAAAAAAATTTCACCCGCTAAGAAACCTTTGCATAACGACAGGGCACGAAAAACCCCCCTGTTACGTCCCGAGACTCTGCTGGAACGGATTAGCGAGCGTTATTTCCATGTCACTCCTAATGCAAAACCCAAAGCGTCAGCTAAAAAAGACTGCAGTCCCATGCATCATTTTTTTAAATGGGTGTAAAGCTGAATGTGTGGCACACAGTGTCCTCCTGCTGCACCACCGGTCCAAGGACAGTGCGTCCAGCTATGAAGAGCTGGCGGCCACCTCGAAAGGGTAACTTCATCTTTAAATAAACATGTGAGCGCCCGGCAGGGCCAGATCTGGGATCCGGGCACCTTTTTATCCACACAGCTTAAAAAGTGACATTATGTCATAAATCCTTGCAGAGAGCAATGAAGCCCTATCCGGAGAAGAATCTGGCCCATGTGGCGATACCGAACAAGCAGAGCCAGGGTGCGCCTACATATTAACCGGTTGTCCACGTTATGGGACAGCGGCAAAGGAAGCGGAAGGGGCTGTAAACGGAGGTGGTCACCTACTTCCAGTTGGTTTTTGACGCCGATTTGGATTTTCGAAACCAACTGTAAAACAATCCCCTCAATAGTAAAATCGGTGCCGTCCACGTGGTTCAGAGTCTCCGAGGGCGGATTTCATTCTTTTGTTGGATGTCGTTTGGAAAACGAAGGAAAATTTAATATTAAAGGCAATGGCAAGAAAAACGACCGGGAAGTTTTGTGCACGGTTTTTGGCACAGAACGCGATAGTGCACTATGATGCAAAAACAGAAACCAGAGTCAAAAATTCTGGTTTTTAGTGTGAAAAACACTCTTCAGATACTCGGGACAATGAGATTTTATGATGAAGAATCCGACGAATATTTTGTCCTCTCTCCTGTGGATGCCGCCTTAAAGGGGAAATCCATGGTTTCCACAACTTCAAGGA
Source organism: Phyllomedusa bahiana (assembly GCA_025379985.1). Classification (NCBI taxonomy): domain Eukaryota; kingdom Metazoa; phylum Chordata; class Amphibia; order Anura; family Hylidae; genus Phyllomedusa; species Phyllomedusa bahiana. Next base: position 27,060 of record JAODAL010013898.1, read on the forward strand.
ATTACACGATTCCAACAACTGGCAAGTTAATCCATCCTACATATTCAGAAAACGTCAAAAGGGGTTTTCTCACCATGCTGTATCACAGAGTCACAGCCAGCTATACTTCCTGGTCCTGCTGTGGGTGGTTCTATAGCAGCGACTGACCTGTCAGCTCTGCTATTCCTGGTTGTTCCTGTTAAACTGAGATTCATAAATTGTATTACACGATGCTGCCAATCTCTGAAGAGTGAAAGCTTCTCATTTCGTTAGGGTACGTTCACACAGCTCATTTTGAAACGGTTTTCTGAGCAGTTTTTGGTATTTTTTTGCTCCCAAAACGGCATCAAAAAAGCCTCCAAAATGTCCCCAGTTCATAGTTATTGGTTCCTATGTAAAACGGCGTTGTTGTCCACACACGACGAGGTTTTTACGTGCTTCCTTGGAAGTTGTTTTGGGCGCTGAAAAAGAAGCATCATGTCAATTCTTGGTGTTTTCAGCGCTGAAAATCCCCATAGGAATCAATGGAAAGCATCAAAACCTTGTCGTGTTTCTAGGCGCAGTTTTTGACTGGCTATTAATTTGTTTGGTGACAACAGTGTTGAAATCCTTGCCCAAAACCTCAAAAACATCTTCTGAAGCAGCGCGTTTCAGGCGAGGCTGCTGAAAAATCAGCGTCCACACAGCATCCAAATCAGCCATGCGAACATACACTTAGGTACCGTTTGCTAGAGATAAGACTCTGGAGCAGTGTTTCTCAACTCCAGTCCTCAGGACCCAACAACAGGTCATGTTTTCAAAATCTCCCACAGAACGCACGGAGAATGACGATATCACCTGTGCAATGCTAAGGAAAGCCAGAAAACAACCTGTTGGTGCGTCTCGAGGAAGGTCAAACAGCAACTTGTGGAGCAATCCGATAAAAGACAGTAAACAAGTTTCCCTTGGTGACACCCCTCTAAGAAAAGGACGAATCTGACCAGAGCAAATTCAAAACAGCAATGTATGTGGTAATAGTCTTCATTTACCTTTCCCTACATGACAAAGATAATCATTGTGGTGAGAAAACCCCTTTAATGGACGATTTGCTTTGAGTGATCTCTTCTAAAAAGGGTTAGAGCAGGTGTCAAACTACATCTCCACAGGCCATGCTGCTTAGAAAGAGCAAGCAGGGATGGGCAAGGTCTGGAGGCCAAAGGACCAGCTTCCCACATTTCCTGGAAGGAGGCGGCGAGAGGTGGCAGCACCCGTAGATGGAGCAGGAGCCATCTTTGATTGGGAGCTGCAGCATACACCTCTCTGATCAGCAAATCACAGGCTGTGGTACAGGTCTGATAGCTTCAAGTGCAAGATGCTCTTTCTAGATGTTCTTCACGCTTGGAGAGGAGCCTAAAATTAAAACCAAGTACAGACATCAGATTTGGTGCAGATATCGCATGGATAATAAGCCACATCCCAGGCATGTGAATGGGGTTTCTGCAATCCAGTTATTATATATAAAAAAAAAAAAAAAAAATCACTGCAGATATAAGCAGCACGATAATTATTTCATATAGAAACTGCAAGGATTAGTCTCCTTCAATGATAATAGGGCTAATACTCAAGCGAATCTGCTGCACATACACAGCAGGACAGAGGGTCCACCTCCGATATCTGCCATGTTGGATTTTAATGCTGTGTGTGAGCAGGGAGTGTAAAGGCAACCCCTTGGAGGGCTACGCAGACATCAATGGTGACTGGTTTTCCAACATAGGGACAGGTTCACATCGGAGTCAGGGGTTCACTTCGGTGCCTCCATTACAGTGATGGAACCAAATCCGTTTCAACAAGTGACGGTGGCCGAATAGAGTTCATCCATTAGAATGGAAAAACTTGCGCTACTTTGCACATCACTTTTGAAGGACTCCGCGACTGAAGCTTCAAACAGAACTTCCAGCACATGTGAACCAGGCTAAAGAGATAAAAGGGACCTTCCAAAAATCTACAAATAATGGTCTCTCATACTTTAACCCTAGAACCTCAAAACTGTTCCTTCCTTAACCTTGATGCCACAAAAATGCTGGTCCATGCCCTTGTCATCTCTTGCCTAGACTACTGCAACATCCTTCTCTGTGGCCTCCCATCTAACACTCTCGCTCCCCTCCAAACCATCCTCAACTCTGCTGCCCGTCTGATCCACCTCCCCTCCTCTCCCCTCTGCCCTACACTGGCTGCCCATTGCCCAGCGAATCCAATTCAAGATACTAGCCATGACCTACGAGGCGCTCCATAACCTTTCCCCTCCATGCATCTCTGCCTTAATCTCTAGATATCTCCCCTCACGCAACCTTCGCTCCTCAGCGGACCATCTTCTCTGCTCTCCTCTTATCAGCTCCTCACACAACCGTCTCCAATACTTCTCCCGTGCTTCCCCCACACTCTGGAACTCACTGCCCCAACACCTCAGACTCTCCCCCACTTTCACTCACTTCAAAACCAACCTGAAAACCCATCTGTCTTCAGAAAAGCCTACAACCTACAATAACCCTGCAGCCCCTTCACTACCCCACAAACATGTCTGCCCCACACCTTCTGTCTCTTTCCACCTTTGTTGCATATTTTAAATATTCTCGGGCAGGGTCCATCTGCCTCTGTGTAATTAAAGTACATAATAATATATAAAATAATAATAATATTGTATAAAATAATTAATAATAAATTATATATATTTTATATTAAAATTATGCTGGTGCAGTCTAGAAGTTTCCAACTTTTTTTTTTTCCTTCTATTAAAAGTTTTCACTACAATGATTAGTCTCCAAGATGAAGGGACATTTAAATGAAGACTTTTTCTAAATACATTGATAAATAGATTTTACTAGTCATGAGTTGAGATTTTATGTGCTCTGAGTACACACCGGTTTCTATGATTCCCTGACCAGAACTCTTATCTGATTAAAGCAAGGCAGGAATGGACTGAGCTCCAGAGTAAACTAATTATCTCTAACAAGATTACAGATACACCATTGTTTTCAGTCCTCACGTATCTTGTGCTTACTGAATAGAACATCTCGTGCACTTGTCAATGCAACAGCTCAGCTACCTAGAGACACTAGATATGCTAATCACTGCTATAGAACCACCTAAAGCCTGAGGAGACAGAGTGAGTGTAAAACTGCTCGTGACTTAGTGAAACAGCCTAGTGAGAAAACTCCTTTAGAGTAATTTTGCCAACAACTGCAATCACGTAGGTAAGGTCCTCTGCCGGTTACGTGACTCGGCATACTGGATAGTACTGATTTTTCACAGACTACGCCAGCAAAAGCCGATCCAATCTTGACGTCCCGTATCGAGTGTAAAATCTCTCCTGTCATGGTTCTCCGCAGCTCGAAATCCTATCCAGTAGAACGCGATAGTGTGACATTTGGCACCAGCAGAAAACCAAGACGAAAGCCAAAGATTTCAGACGAGTCTAACGAGCATTTTACTCTTCCTTCTACTCCAGGAACACACGGTCCAGCTAAGAAACAAGCCCCATTAGACTCGACAACCTACAAATGGAAAAAAACAAGGTCTTAATAAAATGATGCGAGGTGTGGAGATACCGGTGCACATAATACAGCTGGGGAGGGAACGGCAAACAAAAGGAAACCCTGGCCCAGGAGTCCTGCGCGAGCCGCAGCCAGGAGGGATTACCCCTAAAACCAAGTGAGCAGAGAAGAGCGAGGCCGGAACAAGGTAAAGAATTTTGATGATGTGGTAGGTGCATAAAATAGTCGGGTTGTGGAATCGAAGGAAATGGCTCGTGAGCATTATCCCGTTCTCACAATGAAGAGAGTCAAAGGCGAGTGAACTTTACCAGGCCTAGCTGTATAATATGGATATAGCATAAGCTCTGCTGGATTCTCACTACTGAGGTTTATTAAAACACATGGACCAAATTGTTTTCTAAGCAAAAAAAAAATAAAAATTATAGAAGCATTGGCTTAGAATTGAAGAGGTCTTCTAGTACTTAAAGGGGTTGTCTCACTAGATTGATTGATCTTACCTTAGTCCTGTTTTCTTGGTTTCATTTTTTTATTCAGGGGCGTGTTTACTGGCTACTAATGAGGAGAAAAGATCTGTAGCTACAGTCATGGCCAAAAGTTTTGAGAATGATACAAATGTTAATTTTTACAAAGTCTACTGCATCAGGTTTTATAATGGCAATTTGCATATACTCCAGAATGTTATAAAGAGTGATCAGCTTAACAGCAATTAATTGCAAAGTCAATGTTGCCTAGAAAATGAACTTTTCCCCAAAACACATTTCATACTTCATTGCAGGCCTGCCTTAAAAGGACCAGCTAACATCGTTTCAGTGATAGGGGGCAGGGCTGGAGATCAATCTGTCATGATTAAGTAAGAATCACACCACTGGAACACTTTTAAAAGGAGGCTGGGTGCTTGGCATCATTGTTTCTCTTCTGTTAACCATAGATATCTCTAAAGAAACACGTGCAGTCATCATTGCACTGCACAAAACTGGCCTAACAGGGAAGAGTATCGCAGCTAGAAAGATTGCACCTCAGTCAACAATCTATCGCATCATCAAGGAATTCAAGGAGAGAGGTTCCCTTTGTTGCCAAAAAGGCTCCAGGGCGCCCAAGAAAGACCAGCAAGCACCAGGACCGTCTCTTAAGTGTTTCAGCTTCGGAATCGGGCTACCAGCAGTGCAGAGCTTGCTCAGGAATGGCAGCAGGCAGGTGTGAGTGCATCTGCACGCACTGTGAGGCAGAGACTCATGGAGCAAGGCCTGGTGTCAAGGGCAGCAAAGAAGCCACTTCTCTCCAGAGAAAACATCAGGGACAGACTGATATTCTGCCAAAGGTACAGGGAGTGGACTGCTGAGGACTGGGTAAAGTCATTTTCTCTGATGAATCCCCTTTCGAATGTTTGGAACATCTGGAAAACAGCTTGTTCGGAGAAGACAAGGTGAGCGATACCACCAGTCTTGTCTCATGCCAACTGTAAAGCTTCCAGAAACCATTCATGTTTGGGGTTGCTTCTCAGCCAAGGGAATCGGCTCTCTAACAGTCTTGCCTAAAAACACATCCATGAATAAAGAATGGTACCAAGAATGTCCTCCAAGAGCAACTTCTCCCAACCGTCCAAGAGCAGTTTGGTGATCAACAATGCCTTTTCCAGCATGATGGAGCACCTTGCCATAAAGCAAAAGGTGATAACTAAATGGCTCAGGGAAGAATAACAGATTTTGGGTTCATGGCCTGGAAACTCCCCAGATCTTAATCCCATTGAGAACTTGTGGTCAATCATCAAGAGACGGGTGGACAAACAAAAACCAACAAATTGTGACAAAATGCAAGCATTGATTGTGCAAGAATGGACTGCTATCAGTCAGGATTTGGTCCAGATGTTGATTGAGAGCATGCCAGGGAGAATTGCAGAGGTCCTGAAGAAGAAGGGTCAACACTGCAAATACTGACTTGCTGCATTAACTCATTCTGTCAGTAAAAGCTTTTGTTAATCATAATATGATTGCACTTTTATTTCTGTATGTGATAACATCTGACAAACACACATAAAAACCAGAGGGCAACAGATCATGTGAAAATATAATATTTGTGTCATTCTCAAAACTTTTGGCCATGACTGTATAGTGACTAGCACTGGCAGCCCATCAGGAGAGATCAAACAGGTCTGTAGCTATAGTGACCAGCACTGGCAGCATATCAGGAGAGATCAAACAGGTCTGTAGCTATAGTGACCTGAGGAGCTGATGCAGCCCATACAAGAGGGGAGATCTAGGAATAGGTAGGACACTGTTAATGGACATATATTGCAAAGTGACTTGTTGTTGTAAGATCTTTAACATAAAAAGCAATCCTTGTAGTGAGACAAGCCCTTTAAGGGGTGCTCCAATATTCAAAAATGCTCAGCAGCCGGTCAGGGATAATAGAGGAAAAAAATCTCACTTTTTAAACAATTGCCTGTTAGGGTACCAGGAAAATAGTTACCCGATCGATATCACGGCCGGTCCAGAGAATTTAATAGAACAGACGTAGTCCTATTTGAACTACATTTGCTTTGTTTTTTTCTTCTTCTTTAAGAGAAGCGTGGTATACTACACCTATGTCCGACAGGTAAAACTGTACAAAGTCAGAAAACTGAGCGAGTGTAGTCCAAATAGGACTCTGCTTGTTCTTTAATGTGTATGGGCTGGCCATGGTTAGGTTGAAGTATCTGTTGGAGTGCCTTGTCACCCCTCCCTCTGACAAAAACCTGCAATGTTACAAACACTGTGGGAACTTGGCCTAATAGCCCTTTAAGAGGTGTCTACTCGTAGGTCAAATCTCACTAGTATCAATATTCAAGAGAAAATATGCAACTCGGGAACTGACCGTTCCCCTTTATCACACTCCCAATTACAGAACTTCAGAAGTCTATTTGATTTGGGATGGAAAGTTCAGAGTCTATCCCAAAGATTCCTGCCAATAGCAGGCGTCTACTCATGGCTGCTCTGCTCCTCCAAACCACTTGAAAATGAAGTTTCCTCCAGATACTTTTGTCTCATTCCAGCCCACAAAAAAAACTGCTTTATCTGTGAACTTCCAGAAACCAAAAGTTGGCCGTCAGTCTGAAGCTCTAGATTACGCATCTCTACAGACTTATGTAATTAGCCATTGGAATGATGTCTGCATTCGAGACCTCGAGTCAATAGCTTCTGAAAAGTTTGGCGACAGCAGGCACCCTCAGTCCGTTTACATACTAGTGACTGGCAAGCAACTGTTGTAATCAGTGGCCATGTACCGTAGTACTGGTGTCACAGCTCAGTAATGGGAGCCATGGTGCCAGTAGTAGGGGAAATGACCGGCGACACCACTGAACAGTAGAGGCAGTCACTTGCTGGGCTCTAATATACAAAGCCCAGAGCCCCCACCAGCCAACAACTGTGCAGCGCAAAGAGCAAGAGAAATTGGGTCCGGCCGGTGCTCCTGCTCCCATATCTTCAGCCTTATCACATGAGGAGTGTAATTGATGACATGGAGCAGGCAAAGCGCTGCCCCAGGGGAAAAGATTCTGCTCCCAGGGCAAACAGGTTTCAGCAAAATATTTCACCTGCTTTCAAAGAAGTAGAAGAGTTCAACCATTCATCAAAACGTGACTGTGGCTGAGGCAATTCCTTTATACCCTGACATTGTTAGAGATGTTGCCCCTGTGGTCACCGCTTTAAAACCCCAACCCAAGTTAGTGTAGAGAGGGACGTTCTCTAGCCTGGAAATAATGAGATCAGATGTGAGGTCATGTATGCAGGATCTGATGGAGGCAATACTATTTCTCAGAACAAATTCAGAGACTCCACAAATGTTCCTGCATTTACATTTTTTTTGTGTTCTAAAGTCATTTTCAATAAACATATTTTACACTGACAAGCAAAAGGGTAACAATGTTTTGAACTTGTGACTTTCAGGCTTCATATATCTCCATCCACTACAGCTTTGTACATGAGGCTACTGTAATTGTATATACAGTCAACTTACCCATCTTATACATAAATTTGACTTGCAAGTATTTTCCATCTGCTTAGTTCTGCAGATTCTTTTCTGTAACTGCATTGTTACGGTTTTGCTCCTAAAAATGTAAATATTCATTTTTATTATTTTTTTAGTATTTGGGAAATCCACCTTTGGTTTTCAATGCTGCCTGAATCCTTCTGGGCTCTGAATCTTGACTAAAATCTGATCCCAGGTCTCTTCTACACATTCCCAATGTTGGTACAGACTGGACTTCGATACAAATACAGCTTTTTCTTCAACTCTACCCACAAGTATTCAAAAGATTGTTACCCTTTTGCTTGTCAGTGTCTGTTCTACCTAAATAGCTTGATTATTGTATCATAAGGTGATAAAACAGCCGGATGTTACCATTTTGCTACAGTAAAGTTATCACTTAAACATGTGCCGTGTATGAGGAAGTCAGGAGTCGGAGGTTTGGGAAATTTAGGAGTCGGGGCTTTGGCTTGCCAACTCCACAGCCCTGGAAAAAAGGGGTCTGGCTTACACGTTTCGGACAAACAGATGGTCCTTACTTATAAGGCTATAAATAAGGACCATATGTTCGTAATAAACAGAAGAAATGTTAAAAATATAAATATCTTTGGAATAAACAGTAAGTTTTCGGGTACGTTCACACGGCGTGCTGGACCCGTGTTGGATCCAAAAAAACGCATACAAATGCGCTATGTACGACGCATCAGAAAGACGCATGTAAACCACACATCTGCGATCACTCGTCCTAATGCCAATGCATGTTTTACATTGAAAGCAATGCAAAAAACCACCGCACATTGTTAGATGCGGGTTTGGGTCCGTTTAGGGTCCGCAACAGATCTAATAACAGATTCCAACACAGTCAACACACCGTGTGAACATACCCTTAGGAGTGCGCTGGATTACTTCCTTTTGGACTTTGCTTTTTCTAGGTACTTTGTCCGAGATCCGCTTCACCATGGCTTTCATGCACCTACAGATACCTCCAAGATGGATGGTGACTCAAGATGAAGGCTGAGCTGTGGTTCTCTACCGTTTTGTTTTTTTGGGCCATGTTTCTAACAATGGCGACAAGGAAATAACCCCAATAAGCGCCCCCCTAGTTATAAACAGAGACTTATGGGGCATGCCGCACTTGTCTTTCCCCTGTTCCAAAAGCAGATAGTAGCGTGGAATGCAAGGTCCGCTTTTCCACACAGAAACATGGTAAAAAAGAGGTGAAATCTTCTTAAAAAGGGGCACAGACAACAATAAAAATGAAAAAAATCCTTCCCCTGCACTACCCAAAACTTAAAAAAAAAAAAAATTTTTTTGCGGGATTTTACTTTAATATCTTTCCCCAACTTCCCTATAAATTAAACTTAAGAACAACCCACAGTCCCTACCCTGTTTCGTAAACCCGGGACTCCCAATATTTGATTTTAAGGCCCCACATAGTGTATATGTTTGAGTATATTGCTTGTACTCTACCTCTAGCCGGGCATCCCAAACTGCGGCCTCCAGCTGTTGGGAAACACAACTCCGATCATTCCCCTGTTCAGATCTATAAATCCTGAGGGGAGATGTAGTTTTTTTTTCCCAACAGTGGGGGGCCGCATTTTTGAGGATGCCGATCATGCAGACTAGCAAATAAACTTGATTAGTTCCCTGATGGACCCGTAACCGTGCAGGGGAAATGCACTGGAGCTGTAACCCGGGGACTACCTGTATTATAAACCTCCAGTGGGAACAAAAAAAAGGGACTTGAAAAAAGTTAGAGATTCTCAGAAGCTAGGGTTTGGTCATTTTCCCTCAAAAAAGCTTAGAGATGGCAATCAAAAACACTCGAAAATGGCTTATTTACATACAAAAAGGTGGTGGCGGGAGGAGAGTGGGGGGTGAGGGCTATTATAACACTGTAATACATACATCTCCAATGTCTTTACACCAGCTTACATGGCTTCTGCTAACTAAACACTTTCTACTCATTGAAGATACATTACTTTCACTGGCAAATCACCCCCGAAAATACCTGAAAAACTGGTCCTTAAAAACCCCGCCACCACAGCCAACCAACGCAGGGATAAAAGCTAAGAAAAACAAGGGGTCCTTCAGAAAACCATTAAAGGGGAAATATAAAAAAAAAAAAAAAAAAAAAAAAAAACATTCCAGCAAAAATAAGATCCTCCCAAAAAAGGAATCCTGTAAAACACGAGATTAAGGAAGGACCCTGAAAAAAAATTAATTGTACATTTAAAAAAAAATAAAAAAAAGGTATAATTGTTTTTTGTTTTTTTTTGAAGCGCATCAGAAAGTGATGCAGCACCTTTGGGTAAATTCTAGGGGAACCCCTAGATTTACCCTTTTAGAGGCGTTTCCCTGCTGTGCCCCCTGTTTAAAAAGACCAGCACTGTACCAACTGGCAGGATGGCGATTAGCATGAAGGGACATGCCTCACTGACAAAAAAAAAAAAAAACCACCCCTTTCCTTTAGGACTTTTCCAGGGGGAAAACCAAAAGGGGCAAAAAAATGCAAGGTGAATAAATACCTTTTAAAGCACCCATAGAAAGAGACCCAAAGTCAGAAAGTTATGTTTAATGGGGGAACTGGTTTTTAAAAGGGATTTTATCGTTACAAAGATCATGTCTCAATTATGGGGGCAGTAAAAATAAGCCTTTTGTATTGGGTTTTCATTTCCTCGTCACCTGGGTTTTGCAGTATCACTTTTCTGTAAATCTGATCTGTTTCTGCTGTTGCTGGTCGGAACGCCCCTTCGATTTTCCGACAAACCCCCCCGCACTGTATTGGCTGGTGACTTTCATTCAGCCGTTGGGATACGCCCCTAGACAGGAAAAGCCCCGGCCATCCCCCCGGGCTGTGATTTGGGTGCCTGCCATGTTTACTCCCTCGAGCGTTAAAATGATAGTGAAACCAAGGAGCTGGCTCTAGTACTCTCCCCCTCTATGGTGAAGGATCTGGGCAATGACTGGGTTTTAAAGGGGTTTTGCCAAGAGGTTGTTTCACCTCCCACAGGTCCATCCTTTAAAGGGTTTTGCCCCCGATGAATATTGATTGGGGTCCTCCAAAATGGTTTTTTTCACTTTTCTAAAATATAGGATTACAAAAATTGCAGTCAGAGAGCACAAGCTGCCCTTTAAAGCCCTTGGTTACTTCAAAGAGTCTATTTGGGTACGGTCCTGACAAGTGCTGGAACGGGCTTGCGCAGAGAGAGAGCTTCTTATCTTGATGAGGACTGAGCTGCAGATGTTTCAAGGCACGGGTAGCATTATGTTTTTTTTGTATACAGAATAAACTGTTGTAGTGTTATTAGATACTGCTTTATCTGATGACAGCAACATGAAGAAGCGTCAAGCTGATGTTTTGAATAGGTGTCTCTTTTGTATATTAGAATCCACAAGTTATAGTTTGCTTATTTCAGTGAACATGTCACAGGTTCAGCAGCTTATTGAAGCTCGGTTCTCTGGTTGTGTGAGTCTCTCTCTCTCTCTTTCAGCTCTTGATTTTTGTTTACATTACATTAGAATCTTGCAGGATAGGCTCATGACAGTGACAGTCTTATCAGGCTGTGTCTTGCTGTATTGACAATCCACCTCTTGTACCGTTTTATTATTTCACTTAGTTGGAGACGCTCCCTTGGAGATTCCTCACTCCTCATCCCATACCCCTCTCTCTCCCTGCAGCTTCATGACTCAGCGTGTTTTGATGACATTCTGCCAGTGTACTTAGGAGTGAGGTAGGTGGGACTACCTAAAATGGTCTCTTGGCAAATCCCCTTTAAGCTGCTACTTTGAAAAGAGGGCGTTCTGTTCCTCAGGGCTAATACAAGCCCCACCTCCTTATGACATCATTTGTAGTGTATAACATAAGGATTCAACAATGTATGTAGAAGCTGCTTGTATAGTGCAGTGCCTTGGCTGATCACTCTGCGATAAAGGTTAGGAGTTGAAGTCCCGGTCAGTATTTTTTTTTCTTTATAAATTGTTACACATGTAAAGATATGGAATAAATATATGGTATAGACATCTATAATTTTATTATATACACACTCAAAAGCTCCCTATATGAGTGTCCTATTCCTTGCAGTCACACAAGCACTTCCTAACATTAACGTGATACAATGCATATATTCTGGGGGGATGAGACATGTATAGGGGTAGCTATGTATGTGTATTATATATATAATTATAGAGATTGACATATATATTTTAGGTCTCTCTACATGTGTAGGAATTAGGGGGGAAAAAATATACTCTGTGAGGGACTAGAACTCCAAACCCCTTTGTTGTAAAAGCAATCTATATTCACTGCTAACTGCTCTACCGCTGACACCAACAGGCCAAGTTCAGTTTATAAGCTGAGCGAAGGACCTTCTCTAAAAGTGATTTGCTTCTACCCCTATTGTTTTCAATCACATAGTCACTGACAGGGGAAGCAGAGATCTTTACTTGAAGCTGGACATTTGTCTTGTGTTGAGTAAAAGGTCTCTGCCTGTTTCAGTACAATTTTGTGAGTGAACACCATTTCAAAAGTTAAAGCTGTTGGCTTTCAGCGTCATTTGTGTGTTAAACTAAAGGACATATGACAGGTGTTGGTGCGTGTTTTGGAGCTCAAGGCTGCAGACATAAGAAGCATGCAGGAGGCTACAGAGCTGTTATATCCAGACAACCTTCTGCATCCCCTGCTTCATACAAAAATGATGTCACGTTCTTCAGTGAGGGGAGAACGCCTCCTGGGGAGAGACACGCCCATGGATTTCAAAATCAATCTGAGAAAATTAGCTGAGCAGCCCAAACGATAACACCCCTTTAAGTGAGGCAGAGGGCCCTTATTTCTGTCCAAATTATTTTTTTTCTACTTTAATATCCTGTGCCGTTTTTAGAAGTTTGCCTAATGTGTTCTTTACATTTATATCAGAGCAGATGCAAAGTCAAACTTGTGCCCGACACTTGGCACAGAGACATTTTGTGGACTTTTTGCCTTGCAGTCTTCAAACAATTTATGGACACAGAATGTGCATTATGGGATTAAAAGAGCTTGTGGGCAAAGGGGTTTAGCCATGAAGTGAGTTCCTTACCTCTTATATGCTCAGCAGAGAATATAAACAAATCATGCTGAGTCATGAACGGGTGCAGGGATGAGAGGGAGGAGGGTGAGCAGAGAAAGAGGAAGCAAGGGAGCGTCTCTAAAGTTTACTCAAACAACAACATAACAAAAGTTGATTCTCTATACAGGCAGACAGACTATTACACTGCACCTTCTCCCCAGGCACCTTACATGTTCCCTGTCATCAGATAGAAGTGCAGCCAGATCAACTCCTGTAGCTCTGGTACGTGTCTAATGTAAACTTTAAGTAACTAAGGGCCCGTAAAGAAGGCTGTAGCTCTCACAGGCTCCACTTTTTGTAATCACATATATTTAGAAAAGTGATTAAATACCCGTTTTGGAGGATCCCACGTCAACATTACATCGTGGCAAAACCCTTTTAATAACCAACATGAATTCGGGATTTTATACACAGTGGGTTTTTTTAGTAGCCCGAATGAAGACGATGAGAAGAGCGATGAAATAGACTGTACATACAGTCTCAGCAAGAATTAATGGGACATCTCCTGCCTGTGTTCAAGGTAAAAAAAAAAAACAAATTCTGGAGCCTCTTCTCTTAAAAGTCTGCTTTGTGCTCTTCCTCTGTTACTCCTCCTAGTAATGCATTACTGAATCTGTCAGCTGGGTGTCACCATTCCAGTTTTCAAAGGGGTGTGTCCCTGCATGCACTGATGGGTTACAACTGGTAACATCCAGCTGACAGATTGGGAATGAATTTCTAGAAGGAACAGGGGAAACACAACGGATCTAAGGAAAGATGCTCCAGAATTGTAATTTCAGACATATCGGGAACACCCATGGATCCTCCAAGTGCTCCGCTTTGTGCCGGGCCAGAGGGGTAGGGGCGTGACACAGGGATTCCCTTTGGTGTTCTTTAAGTCAGTATTGAGCCTTGTGCAGGGCCTATCAGTTTTATGGGACAGTGGTCTTTAACCCCCTTTAGCTCACAAAAGGTAGGAATGATCTCAATGAAACAAAAAACTGCTGGGCCCAAAACAAAAAAAAACATGAACATTTGTATCGATATTTTCTGGTGATAATTCCAACAGAAAGTGGCCATATCTATTGACTGGACACGTACATTAGACAAAACTCTGCTCAACCTGAACATTTCAGCAGGATCAGAGTAATGTGTACTAAAGGTGCGTTCACACGCCACTGACCAAATACTGGACGGATTTTCCGACTGGTATTTTGTCTTTTTTTGGCCCTTCACTTTCACTTGTTCCGCCCAAAAAGCTTTCCACTAAAAAACACGAACACTTTCCCACGCCAAGACAGGAATAACTGGTAATGTAAAAAAAAAAAAAAAATGCCCCATGGTTTACGCCCCCCTTGCTGAGGACAGATAGTGTCAGACCTGCTGTTTCCAGCGCTGTGCCCCATATTCTGTAAGATGCTGTAGTTTTAGTGCTTTTACCCCTCAAATCTTGTTCATGAGCAGGTGTTAGCCCCGCCCACCAAATACTAGCCCCACCCACATGGCAGTTATTTATCTATTCAAAGTAATCGGTTTATTAGTTCAGGTGGGCGGGGACCAGCCAAAAACTGAACTTCCATGACTCTTCTGGTTGAAAACTGCAGATTTGAGCACTAAATCTAAAACTCCAGCATCTTACAGAATAAGGGACACAGCGCTGGAAACAGCAGGTCTGACACTAGCTTGTGCTGTCCTCAGCAAGGGGGGCATAAACTATGTGACAGGTTCCCTTTAAGGCTGGGTTCACATTTCGGCGGTTGGGTCTTCCGATGTGGTCCATCGCACTACTTAGTCCAGCCCAGGAGGGGCTTCTGTTCAGGAAACAGTCTGCACCCTTCCCTATGGATTCCTCAGGATACCTCAATGGAGGCCACGAACGCAGCGTGAACCCAGCCTAATTGTTTAAAAACTAATCCAATCAAACATTACGACACCTGCAGATTAAGGTGGCACTGGATTTGCAAAGTGTAAAGCAGTGAGCACGACCGCCTATTGAGCCAAGTGCTGGAGGACACACATGCTCAGTAACGCTCTCCATAGCCAGGAGTCTACATAAGTTACCCTCAGTTCACTGCAGAACAGTCAAGAGGAATAGTGCCTCTGCAGCAGCACGGCAGTGTAGCAGGCACGACGACTCCTGCACAGGAAGTAAAAAGGCGCTGCCCGAAGGCGAAGGAGACTGATTCCATGCCCAGGTAACACGCACCCGGGGGGGGCGCAACGACGGACAAGATGAAACGGCTATTTATGTCAGAAACAGCAAATCTTTGGGGGGGTGGCAGAACTTTTAGCATGAACGCGAATCTTGCAGTTACCCCTTTAAAGATCTTGCATGCTAAAGGACACCAATAAATACTGGTTGATTTTAGTAAATTAAAGAAGTATTCTCACCACATTGACTAATTTTATATATTTGTCGGCAAAAGGAAATGAAAATGACCACCTACATTATAAATACACAACAGAGCAATTCTTATCTCCTGCTTGTTTACAAAAGGTTTCCTAAGCTGCCGACCACCTCTGTGTCTTATCAGCATCACGGGAGCTTAAAGGGGTTTTGCCACAATCTCATTTCATACCTCCTGTATCAGCTCTGTGTTTCTCAGAAGGGGGCGTTTTGTGATTTTTTTGAATTTTTCATGTGACCCAGCAGGATTACATCACCAGACTTTCCCCCTCCCCTAGTAAGAAAGGTCTGTTTATGTAAAGCAGTGCGAGTAGCTGAGAGGTAACATTTTTGTTTCACAGCACAAGGGTCCTAGGTTCAAATCCCTGTAGGAACCAAACCTGTGGTTTTTATTTTTATCTTTATCAGTGCACAGACCTGATTGAGGTTTCTTTTTATTTATTTGCACTGTTTGACTAATTACTAAGGAGACAGAGACGGGGGTAGAATGACAGCACTGGGGTTTGAACCTCAGTAAGCTGTTTAGAAGAGAGGTGAGTCTGAGCATGTGCGACCAGGACTGAGGAGCTCTCAGCCCTGGTCGTATCCCCTGGAAACGACTTTTAAACAATGGATACTAAAGAGAGCTAAACAAAAACGGTGCAGAATTTTTAATAATGATGAAAATGTTATTTAATTTGCAAGCTTTCTACGTCAATTTTACTTTGTGGTAAAACCCCTTTAATCTCTCTTCTTGACAAACTTAAACCCTTTATAGCTCTGTAGCCTTGTGCCCTGCTGTTAAAACCCCTCCATCACCAATGTCCCTCTAACAGACACAGCTGAAATGTCAGTAACTGCTGTGGAACAGCCCTCCAAGCCTGAACAGGAAATGGGAGTCTGGAGCCGAAGGTGAAGAGAAGGTTCCGTGAAACGGGCAGATGAGAAAAACCCCTTTAAGGGTCCAGCAGGATTTTGGAATTTTTTCTTATGGCAGAACGGTGCAGCCTCAGATGCCTCGATGAAAAACAGTCTAATTGCCCCATGTAAGGGCAAAGAGATTTTTTCATCCCTCAGGCCATCTTTACATGAATTTCCCTCCATCATATTAGAAAGCTTCAGGAGTCCTTCCCCTCTTGGAGAACAGTGCGCTGCTGCTGCTCTTCTGCAGACAATAGTTTTTAAAGTCTTTTTTATTCTGAAGAAAACTTAAGTTCTTCAGTAAACAAATTAAGTCGCAGCCACATCTGCTTTCTCTCACAGACCTAAAAAGCAAGAACAGGAACCATGTGTCTGAGGCACCGTGGCCCCTGCAGAGATACGGCCACAATTGCCCCGCACCGCGGGAGCGGCAGCAGCCCTCCGAGGTGAGGATACAGGAGCAGATCAGGCCTCCACACATTACAGGAGTCACAAGCCTAGAAAAACCAGAACAATCAGATATTGTGGATTTCGTCCCCTGATAGATGCTAGACCTGCTATTCCCAGTGTTCACATGTCTGGTCAGGAATGTCACACTGACATTAAAGCCTCGCACTTTCCAAAGCGCCAAAACGAAACGCGAAAGTCTGCCTGAGAGGAGCGTTACAGCATCTATAGGACACCGACCAGATCAAGTGTCCAAAAACGCTGCAAATCTGAGATGTCGCCACAAGTTCCATCACCGGACGCTAAGTGGAGAACGTCAGCAGAGTAAGAAAAATCAATGAATATAATGGGAAAGGGAAGAGCTGTCAACACCAGGCGACCACAGGGCAATGACTAGAGCAATACATGAAAGGATAGTGGGTTAATCTTCTGCGCTGAGGAAGGGGGACGGGGGTTGGTTTTCTCACATTTATCTGGTTCTGTTAACTCCTCTCTCTGGCCCTTAGTGACCCTGGAAGAGAACCATAGAGCGATCATCACAACCGGGCTGTCATGGCTCTCAGGGGGGAGTCACAGTGATAAATCAGGGAGTACAAAAGGGAACTTTAAATATATTTAAAAAAAATACAACAAATTTTATGGAAAAAAAGTTGCGAGTAATGGTCACAGATTGCGCATCAATTTTTTAATTATTTTTTCACATATTGAAGGTGTTGTCCCTTTAATGACATAACTAAGGGTGCGTTCCCACGGCAAGTGCCAAATACCGGTCGGTTATGCGACCGGTATTTGTACTGTTTTGCACCCGTCCCCACAGGGGGTGGGGGGGTTAAGGGGATGGCTTTTCTCCGCGATGAGCAGAGAAAAGCCCTCCCCCTTCACATTGACTTACACAGATTCCGTCCGAAAACCGGACGGAAGAATGTGCAGGTATAATATTTTGCGGCCGGAAAACCCGTGCAGTGGGGACTGCTGCACTGGTTTTCCATAAAGCACCATTGTGCTCATTTTCGGCCGGTTTTTCAGGCGGTCTGCAAAACCGCAAACCGGCTGAAAAACCAGACGAAAACCTGTGCAGTGGGGACATGCCCTAAGGGTTACAGCCAAACCGGAGGGTCCACCAAGAGGAAGAACAACCAGCTGTAGCCCACTTGCCCCTTGTTGATGTAGAGCTGGGCACTGGCTTGGCGAGAAGCCTATTCTCCTTTAGGCTGTCCAGCTGGAGTGTAAAGCCTTGCAGGCAGTGCCTCATGGGAAGGAGGTATGCAAATTAGTTCTCTTCCAGAAAGAGCAGGACTCTTGCCACCTATTGGAGGCAGTGACCCTGCAGGTCAGCCGCTGATGCTCTGAGCTCTGCAATGTGCACAGGTTGTTGCTCTGTCCTTGTCCGAGTACCTGCTGCTTATAAAGCACTGGCAGCTTTTCTATGAAATCCTTTGCTTGAGGATACTTGGCCAAGTCCATCACGAGAGACCATGTCCCTCCTTTCTGGAACACAGCTGATTTGCATACTTTGTATTTTTTTTTTTCCCATGGAGCATTGCCCGCCAGACACCATGCATGGCTGGGTTTAATAAGAAACAGCGCCCCTCCCGCCACCCCCTCTTGTTTGGTTTCACTTCATCTTATTGTCTTATATTTTATAAGCATTGCACTTTTTCTATTAACACTTAAAACATGGCCTTGTTTAACCCTTTCATTTACTGTCTATTCTAAACTCTTGCTTGATATCAGCAGGTGGAGGTAATGGGTATCTGGGGGGTGTGGACAGTTATAAGGTGTGACTGGACGTAGGGTAACCCCTTAGTCCTGGTTCACACGACTTATTCAAGCCGTAATTGCGGGCTGGATCCCGCCCGCAATACGGCTTGAATAAGGGGCGGGGCCGGGAACGCGGCGCTGCTCGCCGGCCCCATAGGCCTGCATTATCCACGGCACGTATTGCGCCTGGATAATGTGCAGGTCACTTTCTCCCCCCCCCAGCCCGGCGGATTCGCCGAGCAGGGAGAGGAGACATAATCCATAGTTCTCTATTAAAACTGTGGATTACCGTAATGACTGCGACGGATTGGAGCCGTACTGAAGCGCAAATCCGGCACGCAGTACGGCTCCAATCCGCGGCGAAATAAGCCATGTGAATGGGGCCTTATAGTCACATCTACCTCACGTGCTGGGAAGGTGCCTTGATGACCATCTACAGCTTCTGAAAAGGATCTGACTCTCTGCCCTACCAGACCAGTAGATACCTTCCTATCTATGGGCACCCAGAATTCAAACCTGGCCTTGATAACCCCCAATTTAAAGTCTGGAGGAGTAAAGGGATCTTAACTATTTCCCAGCTTATTCACCCTTTCCACCAACGATTTACTCTCTCTCAAATTATCTCAAAAATATTCCTTGCCACATCGAATTTTTTGGCCTACTCCCAAATAGTGAGTTTTTATAGAAGTAGGACATGAGGCCGTCTCATTTTAAGTTGAATGCTTTTGATAATGTCATTGGCCCTACTTCTTCACAGACCACTCTCTATCAGCGCTATATGCTGGTCTTCATAGGGGTTCAGGAAGACGAGGGCCTTGCAGGATTTTTGCTAAGTGGGGAGAAGGTCTACCCTAACCAGTGATCTCATCTACAATTCTCCAGGGTTGGCTGAAGATCCATAAATTTATAGTTAATGAGAAGTGGAGGGACACATTCTTTAGAATTGCCCATTCCGCAATTTTACGGCTTTAATATCCCCCCCCCCCCCCCCATCCAGCTTGTCCAGACCGTTTGACGTCCTGTCCTAAGTGTGGCACCCCCCGCACGGATTTTGTCCATAGTATATGGACCTGTGTGGAAACCCTGAAGTTCTGGGAGACAGCCATACAAACTCTGAATCTTAAGTTTTGGTGTCATTTAACTTTAGAGCCAACACAGCTCCTGTTCCATAATTTACCACAACATTTTAGGAACCCCCCACTTCTGTACATATTTTTATTAGCAGCTAAAAGAAGCCTCCGGGCCAAATGGTTGGAACCAACTGTCCCTACATTGCAGGAAGTGATCCAGGTGGTAAAACATCATCTCGAAATGGACAGAATCGACATCATCAGGACTAAGGAAACCCAATGCTCTAAATTTTTCAAGAAATGGCAGGAATTCATAGGTAACTTTTACACCCCCCAGGAGATCAAGGAGATCATGAAGTCTTTTGTCTACACCTCCTGGTATCTCTCCTCTCACCTAGCGGGCACTCTGGGGGCTTTGGATGTCCGTATCCCATAACATGGGAGCTTTACCTCAGCCATATCCTGACACCGTGCCCTGGTTACTCTCTTGGTGACTGTGCGTCAGAGTTGGGGGTGAATTTGTCCTCTCTCTATTTCTCTCCCTCGGGCTTTAGGGGACGAGGGCCATGTGGCGATCTCAGCAGCATTGTATCAGCACAGGATTTGTTTTCACTTTTTATCCCAGACCTTACTTGATTACATAGGTGTATGTGATTATGTCTCTTATACATAACTGCGTATGGGGACCACTTTTTTTTTTTTTGTTTTTGTTTTTTTTTGGGGGGGGGGGGGTTACTTTTTAATTATTTTTTGTTTTCTTTCTTTAGTGTAGATGGAAACTTCTTTTGCTCATCCTTATTATTATGATGCCAAAGTATGTCAGTGCTATTTTGTACTTTCATTGCTTAGTACTTTTCTTATCTGTAGTAATGATGCCTTATATTATTTCTTTGTGTATCAAGTAGTATCTCATCTAATGGAGTTTGTTATTGTAAAATTTAATAAAAATTGTTTACAAAAAAAAAAAAAAGAAAAGAAAAGGATCCGACGACGGCCGACAGATCCACTTCAGTAAATCCCTGGGAATCTGTCAATTGGGTGTTACCTTTCCAGTTTTAGAGTGTATCCCTGCACACACTGGACGATGTCTGACTGTGCAGGGTTACACCCCCAACTGATAACACCTATCTGACAAATTGGAACGTATTTCTCAAGAGTAATGAGGATCTAAATAGATGTTTCCGGGTATGTTCACACGCTGTAATGTCAGTCCGTAATTAAAGGGGTTGTCTCACCACATTGATTGATCTCGCCTCAGTCCTGTTTTCTTGGTTTCACTTTGAATTGAACGGCGTGTTTACTGGCTTCCCCTAGGCTGCAGTAGAAGCCAGGTCTGTAGCTATAGCAACCAGTGCTGGCAGCCTATCAGGACAGATCAAACAGGTCTGTTGCTATAGCGACCACAGGAGCTGATACAGCCCATACAAGATGGGATATCTTAGAATAGGTAGGAAACGGTTAATGGACACATTGCAAAGTGACTTGTTTTTGCAAGATCTTTAACATAAAAAGCAGCAATTCTTGTTGCGAAACAAACCCCTTTAATTGTGCTTTAATCTGCCTGAAGTACAGGCTGACATTACAGTAATTCATAGCTCTCACTGCACCTCACACTTTGATGGCATATTGATAGAATATGACCTCAAAGTCTGATGGGACTCATTGCCCCGCTGCTCTAGTCTTTATCTAGGCCTGTCCATAGAACAGAACTCATTACCAATCTGTAGTGATACTTCATGCAGACAAGCATTTCCTGCAGCACCAACAGGAAAGTAAGCTTCGTCTGCCCTGACGTTCAGGAGCTTAACTCATTATCATAGCTGAAGAAGCACAAGATTTTAAGGCCAATATTTAATTACATAGGGCTGCTGGAAAACAAAATACTGCCAAAAATCCTTAAACCGTTTCCAGTCATTTAAAACTTAGCAAAAACACCCCTTTCTGGTGGACGTGTCCCTTTAATGTATCTTACAAACTAAATGGGTGGCCACCTCCTATAGGTTGCTCTACACACAGCCGTTGTTCTTAAAGAAGAGGCAATTTGTAGATTGAAGAATACTTGCATGTTTCTGTCATTTCTTCGCTTCTGCTTCCTTATAAGGGTCATCTCACCATGCTCTCTCAAAGCCACAGGCAACTTCAGAGGCAAGCTTCCTCACTGCTTCTAGTTAGGCTGTGGGTGGTTCTATAGCAGCGATTAGAATATCAGCTCTATATTCCCAGCTCCTCTAATTGCACTGACATGAGAGCAAGAGATGTAACCTATAATGAAGAGGGCTAAAAAGATCTCAAGTAATCAGAAGTAGTTAATCTCCTTTGTTTATTAGAGATAACACCCTATTCTCAAGCTGCCGTCCATGCTGATGACATCACTCCCTGCTCTGTCTAATCAGGAAAGGAGAGCAGGACGGTAACCAGAGAAACCTGTGTTCACGCAGAGCAGATACAATCTCTCCTGACCAATGTAATATCAGAAGACTAATGTTACATAGTTAGTACATTAAAGAGAGAAAAAAAAAAAAAAAGACACGTGCTCATCAAATTTAACCAAGTCTGGGTAAAATGTGGGTGAAGGGAGGGAGACAAGGAGTTCAAGCCCAGCCACCCCACTGGTGAATGCCCTGAAACCCACAAAGCAAGAACCAATCTGCTCCAGTTGAGACCCCATCTCTGACCCCAGAGCCCTCACCAGCCAGGATCCAGAATTTTACATGGCTACGTACGCATTCATATTCTTTAGTGTCAGGTAGGTATCTAAGCGTTCCTTGAAACTCTCTACAGTTCCTGCTGTGACCAGCTCCTCAGTCGGCTATTCCACAGATTTACAGTTCTTACAGTGAAGAACGCCCTTCTCCTCTGCAGTGAATCCTTTTTTTCTCCAGCCTAAGGGGATGTCCCCTTGTCTTTTGAGGGGGCTTTACCCGAAACAGCTTTTCCTCATACTTTTTATAGGAACCATTTAAATACATCAGGACATCCCCGGATCCGTCTTTTCTCAAGACTAAATAAGTTCAATTCTTCTAACCTCTCCTCATAACCAAGATGCTCCATTCCCCTTATAAAAGTTTGGTTAATGTATTTGTAAAAAGTCTTGATTTAACATTCCCTACATGATGAAAGAATCTTTGTAGTGAGACAACCCCTTTAAGGGTAAAAACAACACGAGGTGCACATCTCAGACCTGGATCTGTCAAGATGATTAAATCAGGTGTGGAATCTATCTTTGTTCCACTCCTTATCCAATTAAATGCCTCCTCCGAATTATATTATTATTGCTGCCAGCAGCCTTTCGGACATGTAATCTGAAGTTTAATCACAGTAAATTACATTCCAATAGAACTTTTTTAATCACATGACTATTTTATAACTACATGATTGGTTAATTGGTGGTCGCTAAGAGACAAGTTATAATTTGCATGTACGTATGAAGCATTAGCTGATGTGACACATTCCCAAACTCTCCTCTGTATCATCTGGGGGGAGGAGGGAGGCCTTGACTTTCTTGCTTCTAACAGGCAATGCATCTGTCTCAAGGAAAGCTGTGTGAGAGATATCTGATAGTGATAAGGATGTATAGCAGTAAAAGCAGTTTAACAAACTATCTGATGAGCTTAATAAGAATATAATGATGAAACAGATTTTTGATGTTTTTTCCTTTAAATTACCAACTTGACAGATCTGACCCTTACAATTTGACCCACTCCCTATTGTTTCACAAGCCCTTGGCTCAGGTTTCCAGAGCCTCCCACCCATAAGGTAAAGGAGGTGCCTCTGAATGCACAGTGAGGGGATATGGGAGAAGGACTATGGCTACTCTATCCCATAAGCAACAGTGCTTTTATTCCCCCACTAGGACTGCTCGGCTGGAATGAAGATACCTGCCCATCTTTTGATGGTTCATAAAAGACCAAGCCTTGGTATTTAAGAGGTCAGGTCTCTGGTCACCTCCATGGTCCAGGACTTCCTAAACTACATAAATAATCCCATCTCCGACCAATTCCAGGGTCTATTCTCCTTACTGAACATGACATTACCTAATTGTTACCAATAACCTACAACCAGATTACCGCTCATCACGTACATGACCTATATATGAACTACGATGGGCATCACTTCTACACGAACCCGTCTGGACTTTGCCAAGAAACGTTCCGCTCACAATGGCACCAAGTCCTTGGGATTTTGCTTCGTCAAGTCACTTTCTTTTATATGTGCGCCTGTTTGATTTGGCCCTCGAGCTAAGCACATTGTATTCCCATTGACGGCTAGGTAATACTGCAGTGGCTCAAGCCGTGACATTCATCAGTCTGAGAGTGCACGAAGTCTCAGCGAAAGGATTTTGGATGCTGAAAAGTAAACAGGCTCTAGTGCTTAAAAGCCTCAGCGCGCCATAATAATGCTCCACGTTATAAGTGGACAATTTATTACAACCACAACGCACAAAGATAATGACTTTCTCATTTAATACAGTGAAAAAGCATTAACCAATAGAAAAGTCACTCACTCCCCGCAGACAAATGGTGAGCGACCACCACCAAAAAGGCAGACACTCTGGGCAACACCTAGGGCCAACCGAGGACAGGAGCCGGCAGCAAGGGTTTTAAGGGCATGGTGCCAGCTCGGTGCAACTTTTGCCTTGGGATCTGAGCAGTGGCGAACACCCAGTGAAAAGTCTATGCCCTCACTAAAGGGGGGGCATCCTCAACGTCCAAAGGAAAGCAGGTCTCATCATCAGTACAGACGTGGATTCTTTACTGTAAGAGCGGCGAGACTGCATCTTGCTGCCACAAGAGCTTATGATGGTGGAGTCATTGACCAAGTTCAAGAAGGTTTTATATGCTGTTCTTGAAAAATATCATTAGAGGTTATGGGGACGAGATTCAGGAGACAGGACC
The DNA here is from genome assembly GCA_025379985.1 of Phyllomedusa bahiana. Taxonomy (NCBI): domain Eukaryota; kingdom Metazoa; phylum Chordata; class Amphibia; order Anura; family Hylidae; genus Phyllomedusa; species Phyllomedusa bahiana. Next base: position 51,132 of record JAODAL010013898.1, read on the forward strand.
TTGATCCAGGGACCACTCTGATTGCTGGGAAGGACTTTTTCCTCTTGTATAGAACAATTGGCATCCGCCTCACTGAGGGTTTTTATCTTCCTCTAGATCAGCAATGTAGGGTTTTAGGTTGGACAGGATGGACCTGAATCTTTCTCCAGTCTCATCTATTATGCCAAATAGTTCCTGAATCTGCAGAAGCAGAACATGGATGTAGCTGATCGGAGAGGGATGCAAATGTCCAAGCAGTAACAGCAATTCTGTAAAACCATCTCACACTGTGCATAAAAAGAGGCGGCCGGTATTAACGGAGCAACAGGTCCTCCCAATGAGTGCAGTGCTTCTGAAGAGAACGGAATTTAAATACAGGAGACTTACCATGGGCCAATTGAAGGGGTCTGCAAAATTCAAAAAAATGGTTGGGGTGGGGGGGGGGGGGTATATAATATAAATAAATTATATATTATATATATATATATATATTATATTATATATATATATATATTATATATATATATAATATATATATATATATATATTATTTTTATTTTTTTTTTTTTTTTTTTTTTTTTTTTTTTAATTTATTATACCCCCAACCATTTTTTTTAATTTTGCAGATTCACACACACATATATGCGCGCACACACTTTAAATTCACTTGTTCCAGCACCAACACTGGTCCCAGGGCACCCGCTAATGATGTCCTTATTTTTAAAGGGGTTGTCTCACTACATTGATTCATCTTACCTCAGTCCTGTTTTCTTGGTTTCATTTTGAACTCAGGGGCGTGTTTATTGGCTTCTACTAGGCTGCAGTAGAAGCCAGGTCTGTAGCTATAGCAACCAGTGCTGGCGGCCTATCAGTAGAGATCAAACAGGTCTGTAACTATAGCGATCTGAGGAGCGACATAAAAAGCAATCCTTGTAGTGAGACAACCCCTTTAAGTGGCGCTGCAGCAAATTCTGGATCCTGGAAGAGACTGCTGCGGCCACGTCGAGATCATCAGCCTGGATTATGGGGAGCAGCAGCAGTGCTGGAACAAGGGAGGGTTTCGTTTTTTTACCTTTACAACCTATAAACCACCTCAACCAGCAAGTGAGCAATTTTTAAAGCTGAACCGCCCCTTCAACCAAAGGTGTGCAACTTCTTACTGCAGGCTGTGAGGGCCTCCAGGAATTTCTTCTCAGGATTTAGATAAATATTCTACTGCAGACTGGGGCGCTAATGGCAGCACAGGAACCATGTGTCCCCACCCAGCGATGGGTATGAGCGTGTCGCTTCATGCAGGGCACACCTGGAAACCCATCGCGCTGATCTCTTATCTGCTCCACAGAAAAACCCATATCCAGTGCCGTCTATCAGGGCAGACGACACAGGCTCCCCGAGGCCCTTTATTCTCTTTTTACAGGCAACATCTGCTAAAAAAAACAAACTGATGCTTGTTACGGGCCTGCAGCCAAGCAGGACTCACAAGTCAGTGTTAACACCTAATCTGCTGCCTGCGTTTAGTAAAGCAGATGTGACAATTAGATAAAAATAATGCCGCACCGGCCCTTTAAGATGGAAGCCGGAGAATCATCATCATTTCTATCGAGATTATTACAGCAGTAATCCCCTTAACCTGTATCACAAGATGCACGTCGGCGGGTGCATGCCAGCCTCTGGTGTGCTCAATGCGGTTGGTCATCTTTAGGGCATGTTCACACAGTGTACTGCGGCACGCACAGTATGCGCTGCAGTACATCGTGCGTTTTGGGAGCGGTTGCTGATCAGCGCATACTCATAGACATGCATTACTCACGGCGGGGAGAGGAGGCGCAATCCATAGTTCTCTATGAAAACTATGGATTACCGTAATTACGCGGAAAAAATGCGCGCCGCAATTACGCCGTGTGAACATACCCATAGAAACTTGCAGCTTACACACCTCATTCATTTCGGTATAGTGCAGAGTAAGGGAAAAAAAAAAGTAAAAAAAAAATATAAGATTGCTGTGGTCCTGTACTTGCTCCCTGCCGAGACTTTGAAAAGGGTACAGCGATAATAACCTGAAGGGGTATTTCCATCTCATTGATTGAGGTTAAACACGAAGGTAAACAAACTATTACTAAAAGCATTTGTTCCGCTTTTGCTTGATTTAAAAAGATACAGCAGTTTACCTATCCTGCTTGTTTACAGTTTCCTAGGTTACCGACCACCTCTGTGTTCCAGCAAAATTGGTTGGGCTTGCAATATTATTTCCTGCTGTGTCTTATTAGCAGGACCAGGTTGGGTACATACACTAGATAACCCCTTTAAAAGGGAAAGGGACTATAAAATGGCCGAAAGAGCCAAGGGACGCCACATTTCTCTGCACACTGGAATATAAACAAACAGGAAGGGTCTTATTTCTTAAGTGTTAGGCCTCGTTCACACGGCTTATTTCTCCGCGGATTGGCGCCGTACTCCGCGCCGCTTTGCGCTTCAGTACGGCGCCAATCCGTCGCAGTAATTACGGTAATCCACTGCTCTCAGAGAACAGTGGATTCCGTCGCTCCTCCCCGCTCGGCGAATCCGTCGCGGGGGGAGAAAGTGACCTGCACATTATTTACGGCGCGGCGCAATGACAGTCCATGGGGCCGGGGAACGCCGCCCCCGCCGCGCTCCGGCACCGCCCCTTATTCACGCCGGATTTGTGAACACAATCCGGCTCACAAATCCGTCGGGAATAAGCTGTGTGAACACGGCCTTAGGCTTTGTTCACACGGGCAAATTTCGGCACACAATTCACGCGTCGAAATTACGGTAATCCATAGTTCTTATAGAGCACTATGAATTACGCCTCCTCTCCCTGCTCGGACAATACGATCGTATTGTGCTTGCGGGGAGATAATTGACATCTCAATTACTTGCAGCAAATAGGCGCCACGAGTAATGCATGTCAATGGGGCCGGTGGGCTGCCGGCCCCCCGCACCGATCAGCGCGAGTCCCAAATCACCCGGCGTAATTGCGGGCGTACTGTACACGCCGTAATTACGCTGCGTGAACATAGCCTTAGGGTATGTTCACACAATGTATTGCGGCGCGTATAGTACGCACCATAATACAACATGTTTTGGGAGCTTGCGCTAATATGTGCGCACTCCTGCGGCGGGGGGGGGGGTGAGGGGTGGGACAGCCCGTCGGCCACATTGACATTCATTACTCGTAGCGTGTATTCGCCGCAAGTAATTGACATGTCACTTATCTCCCCGCGCCTACAATACGATCTTATCGTAAGAGCGGGGAGAGGAGGCGTAATCCATAGGGCTCTATCTATGAGAGCTATGGATTACCGTAATTATGGGGCGCATTTCCCCACGTATTAAGCGCAGTACCCCAAAATAAGCCGTGTGAACATAGCCTTTGGGGAGAACAAAATCTTCCTTCTTTTGGCCACTGACTGGTACTTTCATACAGGTCTGTAGTTGCACCTGCGCCAGTTTAGCTTTGATGGAACTTCTTACAGGGGCCATAGTCTAACCTTGTCTTGACCTTCAATGCTTTCTGTAGCCAGAATTTTAAGAACTGTATTAGATTAAAAAAAAAAAAAAAAAAAAAAAAAAAAAAAAAAAAAAGCTATTAAATCATCCTTTGGCAGCAGAGCTCCTTGAGCTGGAGGGGTGGCTTCAGACAGGTGCACTCGTCTCATTTCTACAGAGGTGACTCAGCTCTAATTACTAAACAAATAATTACAGTCCCGCTGCGTTTGGAACCTTCCCAATCTAAAAAATTCTAGAACAATCCAAGTTGTATCCCCGTGCACAATGTCACATACTACTCCACGTTATAGTTGGCCATAGACTTGCCCGTCCAGTCCAAGTCCAGCAGTGGTTTTTTCTTCCAAAATACCAATTAGGAGACCATTCGTTTGGTCATTTTAGGTTTTTCCAGACAATGTGACACTTCTCAGAAGAACAGCTTTTAACTGCAGGACACAAGGCCACAGAGCTCCAAGGGATTAAAGTTTGTAAGTAAGAAACACGTTCCTGGGCTGCTGCTAAGACACAGCACGGAGTGGCGTCCCCATCCCAACGAGGGCTGCTAGAGCAGAGAGAAATGGGTGAAAACTAGAGAGACTTGTACACAAGCAGGAGAGAACAACTAACTCCAGAAGGAAGCAAAATCAGAAGAGCAACGTATTTGGTAATAATCCTTATCTACCTTTCCCTACATGTTTAAACCTAATCAATGTAGTGAGAATCCCACTTAAGATCGCCAACAAAAACGCATTCCCAAATGAGGCCCAGAATCGTTACGTGCCATCTCTGCTGGAATTTTAACTATTGGGACTTCATTATTTCACATACTGGGATAGGAAGCAGTTGTCTAATACTTCCCCTTGTCACCCTGGGTCAGCTACATCCCTCTGTAAGATCTTCCTGGTAGTCATTCACAGTGAGAAGCCCAGTGTACAGGGAGCTGCTTGACTCAATATACCCATCAAATGTAAATAATGGACTGGGAGACCCCCATTCATACCAAGCTTCGGGGAGACCGTGCCTGTATACATCTGGATACCTTTAAAAAGGTTTGCTATAGTCTCTTTTGGAATATAACCATCTAGCCAGGTCTTGGCTACAACTAGAGGCTGGAGCGGCTTGAAACGCGACAGCTAGATGATGGAAGAATGATAATTTCCTATTGCCTTTTAAACGATTTTATATTAAAGTTTTAGATTTTGATGGCTTTTCTTTGCCCAGGTGCTGGATACACACCTCTTCCGGCAGTAGGGTCGCACTTTTTCCGCCACGGTATATGTCAGGATACCTTTTATAAGGTATCCCGATATAACTACACCAGCTCCCCCCCCCCCCCCCCAAAAAAAAATATAAAAAGAAGAGGACGTTCAGCCACCATTCACTTTAAGGCCATGTCCCCACGGCAACGGGTTTTCGGCCGGTTTTTTCAGACCGCTGAAAAACCAGCCGAAAATTAGCACAGTTGTGCTCTATGGAAAACCCACGCAGCATTCCCCACTGCACGGGTTTGCCGCCGGCGGTAAAACATTGAACATGTTCATTCTTCCATCCGGTTTCCGGACGGACTATGAACAATTCAATGGGAGGTAGGAGGGCCAAAGGGTTTCCAGGGGTTGGATTGAAGGATCGGCCACTGAGGAAAACTACTTACCCTCCAAGAACATAGTAGATATCTAAGACTTAGTTCTATAGGGCTCTGTCCCCATCAGCGCTGCAGGATGTATTTGTTGTGGATGGAGTCATATGATAACAGTGCAGCCACCCGTCCTATATATAAACTATGGACCTCAGTATGTTCATCGGTTCTGCTGGTGTCGGCCGTGTGCTGCATTGTTCACTTCCCCGGGGTGACAAAACAGAACTGGGCTTTCCGCCCCGGTGAACACCCCCTTGGGGCCCCACAGCAAGGATTAGGCTTGTCACACGGCGAAATTGCGGGGCGTACGTGTGCCCGCAATTACCCCGGGGTGTTTTGGGACGGGCTGTCGGCGTACTCCCCCAACACGGGGGTGGGGGGCGGCATGAAAAGGACATGTACTTACCCCCCCCGGGACATACTTTTACAAATCGTTTGTACATCTGGGGAAAGGGGGGAAATCCATAGTTCTTATGAAAAATGTGGAGTCCCCGTAATTTCGGCGCACACCGTTTGTAGGGGAGCGCAAATACACACAAATGCCCCCAAAAAATTTTGCCCGTGTGAAATCCCTTTACAGGCCGGGGACGGATTTTCAAAAAACGACTGTAAAACCATCCCCCATAGACCTCAAGGGAAAATCAAAAGCTGTAGTCAACACGACTGAAGTCGGACTTCAAAAAATTTGGGACACGTTCAATCTTCCATCTCATTTCATTCTGAAAACGGCAGAAAATGTACTATTGAAGTCAATGTGATGGCTTAAAAATCGTTCCTACCGTAGGTCATCATAAGTCAGGTGCGCTTCCTTGGGAAGAAAATTCGTTTATTCCGTGTCCTTAAAGGCTGTGGAGTGGGAGTCGGTGGATTTGCGGAGTCGGAGTCTCATAAAATGGCCCGACCCAAAAACTCCCAAAAATTTTTAAAATAAGTTGGTCCAGTTAGTTCGATGCAAAGAGCAAGAGGAGGGGGGCCCCTGCTCCTGCTCCCTACTTCGCCCTCATTGAGGAGGATTGATGACATGGACGGGCCCAAAGCGCTTGCCCCAGGGAAAAGTTCCCCCCCCCGGGCAAACAGATTCAAAAATTTTTACCTGCTTTCAAAGAAGAAAGACAACCTTCATCAAAACTGACTGTGGCGAGGAAATTCCTTTATCCCCGCATTGTTGAATGTTGCCCCTGTGGTCACCGCTTTCCCCCAAACCCCAAGTTGGGGTTTAGAGGGGCCCACAAGTTGGTGTGTTAAAAAGTTTTATCCAAAAAATAATTTTTTACACTGACAAGCAAAAGGGGGTTTAACTTGTTTTGAATTTGTGACTTTCAGGCTCCATATTCACACTTTGTCATGAGGCCGTAATTTTATATACTTAAATTTGACTTGCAATATTTAGCATTGCTTAGTTCTGCAGTTCTTTCCCTGTCTGCATTTTTACTATTTTGCCCAAAAATAAAATGTTAATTTTTATTATTTTGTTGGTATTTGGGAAAATCCCCCTTTTTTGGTTTTCACTCTCCCGGGATCCTTCCGGGTTTGGGATCAATTAGCAATTTGCCCAAAAAATCTGACCCCAGATCTTTTTAAACTTTCCCAATTTTGGGCAGACTGGATTTGGATAAAAATACAGTTTTTTTCTTCAATTACCCCAAAAGTTCAAAGATCAAAATTGTTCCCCTTTTTGCTTGCCCGTGTCTGCTTACTTTTTATTGATCTGTTTTATTATTGTATATAAGGTGATAAAACGGGGGGATGTTACCATTTTACACAGTAAACATCCAAACATGCCCCATGTATGGGGGAGTCAGGAGTCGGGGCTTGGCTTGCCCGACCCCACCCGACAGTATCCGCTTTCGGTGGACGCTAATCGCACCGATACCGTTGTACACAGAATAAAAGGGTAAAAGATGTTGGATGAATAATTATTAAAAACTGTTCATTTCAGTAAGGAAATTCAATCCATGAAAATAAAAGGGGAAAGCAGAACCGCTCGCTCCATCTGGAACTATTCAGAAAGCATCTGTCTTTTTTCCACAGGAGGAATTCGTAAATCAAAATTTTTCTTTTTCCCCCTTTTATTTAAAAGGGGGGCGTTACTGCCCCGGGGGCGCAAAAGCAGAAAAAAAGGGAAGCAGATAAGCAGCAGCGACCAGCAGGACCGGAGTGAACGGACAGGGTTGGTTTTACATTGAAGAGGTGTTTGGGGGAACGTAAAGAGCCTGAAACGCCCCAAAAAAACCCCTTAAAAACCCAGGTAGTACGCCCCGTTTCCTCCGGCCTGTATTCGGCCCGCCCCCTCCCCTCACCGCCTGTAAAAGGGTCCTCCACACAATCAGAGTACGTTGGCTGATCACATGCAATGCGGTACTGCGGGATATTGTGCGCCCCAGGAAACATTGCAGATTACACGGGTATCAATGGGTTTAACACAAATTACGACATTTTTAACAGGGTTCTAGGTGTGAGACAAAAGGGGTTGTCCACACAAAGGATTGCTGCTTTTTATTTAAAGATCTTGCAAAAACAAGTCACTTTTTTTTAAATTTTGTCCTTAACATGTCCAAATGTTCCAGATCTCCCCCTTTTTTATGGGGTGCTCACTCCTCAGGGCGTATAGCAAAAAACCGTTAGAGCTATCCCATAGGGCCCCAATGGTTGCTATAGCTACAACCTGGCTTTACGCAGCCTAGGGGAAGCTAGTAAACACGCCCTGAATTCAAAATGAACAAGAAAACGGGCTGGGTGAGATGAACAATGTGTGGAAAACCCCTTTTTTGCTTCCATTCCGAGTTTTAAAAAAAAAAAAGTTTGGTAAGCTAAATTTGGGTTAAAGAGACCTGTGACCCCCGAAGGCCCTTTAAATAAATCCTTGTGCTCCCTGGAAAACAAATGGGCCCTCAAATTCCTGGTTGGGTTCCTTGTTATTCCCCTAGAAAAGTATAGTTGTAGGGGCGTTGCCATTACAGTTTTCAGATGGCTGTGTCCTTGCACACACTGTCAGATCTGATTGGACAATGTCAGACTGTGAAGACACCTCCAACTGGTACCACCCATATGACAGATTCATAACATATTTCCAAAAGGAAAAAAAAGAGGCACACAAATAAGATGTAAGAGAAGAGGCTGCAGGGTTGTTTTATTTCAAGGGACCAAAACCCTTTTACGGAAGGTCACAGTCCCCTCAGGGGGCCTTTTAAAAAATTTGCTTTTTTTAAAAGGGTTTTTAGGAATGGGTAAAACTGGGAAGGCATATATCACGACTTCTCGTTTTAAATCCATTATTGGTTTTGGCCTAAAAACCCCTGGAAGTGTGAAAAAAACCCAAAAACACATCCAGAGCCCGCCCCCCCGGCCCCCCCTCCCCTATCTAAACCCTATACTAATACCATGTACTAAAACCCCTGTCTTCCCGCTTTTTGAAAAAACAACGCCCAAACAAAACAAATCACAGATCCCAATTTAAAGGCTTACTAAAAAATTTTAACTTTTAAAAAATTTCCTTTAAAAAATGAAAAATTTCTAAAAAAAAAAACATATTTTTTCACAAATTTTGGTTTTAAAAGAATATATCCCTAATATGCCCAAAAAAAACAATACTTTACCTATAGGAGCTCCTAGAAAAAATTTATGTATATTCCCTTTTTGTCCCACATACAAATATTTTTTTATTCTGAAATCAAGGAGAGATCCTTCCACTTCCCCTTTCACAAAAACCCCAGAAAAAGGAGTATGTTCCAACAGGGACGGCCCCAACTATTGGTGGCTCACTATTGTCCTCTCTCTAGGTAATGGCATATAATAAGGAATACAATAATAAATACTTAGCTACTCATATGTCAACTTTCAGATGTCCAAAAAGACGCCACTATAGCCCGCACATGCCAGAGCCCGCACATGCCAGTAGCCGTGGTCAGGATGGTGACATCACTTCCTGATGTGTCTTATCAGCAGCACAGGAGCTTATGTATATTTCTTACTGACAAACTTTAACCCCTTAACGACCGCCCACCGACTTGACGTCGGCTGATGCAGGTCATTCGTCTACAGCGACGTCTTTTGGCGTCGCTGCAGACATCGGGGTTTGCGGTGCCTGGCGCTGCGCTGGGATCGGGGCTGTACTACACAGCCCTGATCCCAGAGCATCTCCTGTGAGCACCGGGGAGCGGAGGAAACCTCCGCAACCCGGTTCTTTAACCCTTTGATTGCCGCGGATCGCCACCGCAGCACAATCAAAGGTTTTCCCTGCTCTGTCGGGTGATCGGAACTCCCGGTGACCTGACAGAGCCCGGGGAACGGCTGCACAGTCAGCCCTGGGGACCTAGAGTGGCCCCAGAGCTGTCTGTGTATGAAGCCAGTGACCAGGGCAGACTGTGTGCTGTCCTGATCACTGCCTGTGTCACACTGACAGTTCATAATGTATTAGCATATATGAATATGTTAATACATACTAGTGGTTTTTGTATTTTTTTTAAAAAAAAAACTGTAAAACGTTCTCCCTTTGGGCGCGTTCACACGGCACAGGACAAATACCGGCCGGTTTGCCGGCCGGTATTTGTACTGTTTTGCGCCCGTCCCTACGGCCGCGGGGGGGACGGCTTTTCTCCGCGATGAGCGGAGAACAGCCCTCCCCCCTCCCCGTGCGAAGCACATCTTCCGTCGGGAAACCGGACGGCAGAGTGTGCTTCTACAATGTTTTGCCGCCGGACCGCCGGCGGCAAAACCGTCCGACGGCCAAAACCTGTGCAGTGGGGACTGCTGCACAGGTTTTGCATAGAGCACCATTGTGCTCATTTTCGGCCGGTTTTTCAGGCGGTCTGAAAAACAGCCCAAAAAAGGCTGAAAAAACGGGGCCCAAAAAACCCCGGGCCCTGGGGACTGCCCCCAATGGGTTAAAAAAAGAAAAAAAAAAAGGTCAAAAAAATTAACAATTTAAAAAAATAAATATTTTAAAAAAAAATAAATTTTCTATTTACACACAAAAAAACCTACACTATCAGGTATCCACACAACCATAATAACCTGCGTTATTTAAAAGTTATGAAGTGTGAAATGTGAATGGGGAAAAAAAAAAAAAAAAAAACCTTTCTAAAAATTTAAAAAAAAAAAAATTTTGAAATTTATATATCAGTGAACTTTAAACTTAAAGTACAAGTACAAACTATAAAGTACAACTTGTCTCAAATAAATCGAGGCCTCATACAACGCGTCATTGACAAAATAAAAAAGTTACAACTGTTGAAACGCAAGGAGGCAAAAAACAAAAAAAAAAAAAAAAAAATGTTCTGGTCATTAACTACTTTTCAGGCCCAGGGCTTAAGGGGTTAAATGAGCGTTCCCACAAAGAAATATCTGTAAAGGTCAGCTCATAGCTAGCTACAAACTGACCATGCAAGAGAATGAGAAGGCAAGGTGCTTGCGGCCGTCCTCCCCATTCACTTCTATAGGAGCTTCAGAGTATTTTGCGTTATATTCAGAACAAGCATAGAAAAAATGGCTGCATCTCCTTACTACAGCAATGAATGGGTTACATATAGGAGCAGCTTATCCTGAATATGTAAAGGAACACAAAGTGACCTCATACAAGCAGTTCTGTCACCAATCTCCCCCCCAGGCCGTGTGTGTGGGGGGCATCACTAACACAGAAGATAGAACATAATTGCTACCCGTTAAATGACACTTAATGCAGTGCATAGCCAGGCGAGAAGCCCTCCAGGCACAGCCCCCAGACTGGTGGCAACGCCTCGTCGCTGCTGTATAATGTCACATAACATACTTCATGGATGAATGGTCCTTTTTTTGTGGCAGGAGATGAATGCAACCACATTCACAGCATTGCTCTCCCATCACTGCTCATTCATCTACAGCCCAGGCCCTGGAGTCATCCGTCACATATGGCTACAATGCAGGGGTCACGAAACCACCCGTCCCCATTGTGTCCACATCATACGCACATTACTGGAATAATGGCTCCTCAGTATATCACAGCTATCGGCCTCCTCCATGGATTGTGCGGTCTGAACGCATCAGATATGAGGTCTAAACACCGCTCAGACATTTAAAGGAATAGTCTACACAAAGGATACAGCTTTTATAGGGTGTGTGTCCCCGGTTCACAGCATATCCATAGGAGTCCCCAAACCTCCATTCCACCAATTAGGCCTTAGTAACCTGTAGATGAGGCCATGTATGAGCAGAGCAAGCTATAGTCAGAGGTCAATGAAACAAGGTTTCCTGAATGAAATCCTCCATTTTGGGCAATCCCTACTTTTATAACGGGTCCCTTGACAATGAGCAGAGCGTCCCCCTGCTCTGACCCCCATGGATCAGCTGTAGTCTGTGTGCAAATCTGGCAGTAAGCAACCAGTGGGTGATCTGTGTATTTTAACACAGCACACTGCAGAGCAGATGAGGACCATAAACAGGGGACCTCCTCCATTAAAGGGGTTGTCTCACTACATCGATTCATCTTACCTCAGTGCTGTTCTCTCAGTTTCAGTTTTGACTTCAGGGTCGCGTTTACTGGCTTCTACTGTCCTGCAGTGATGAGCTCCAGGTCTGTAGCCATAGCGACCAGTGCCTGCAGCCTATCAGGAGAGATTGAATAGGTCTGTAGCTATAGTGTCCTAAGGAGCTGATGCAGCCCATACAAGAGGGGAGCAGTGAGCTATTTCATTCCCTCTGTTGTATAAGGGGGATGTCTAGAAATAGGTAGAACACTTAATGGACACATTACCTGCTGCATTACCTGCCCTGATTGCTGCCTGTGTCAAACTGACATTAATTATAATGTATTAGCACATATGAATATGAAAATACATTACTAAGTGTAAAAAATAAATGTAACAGTAATCCCTACATGGGATTTAAAAAAAAAAAAAATGTAAAAAAATAAAAATATTTAATAAAAATTGTGCGTACATTACACACCAAAAAACCCTACACATCAGGTATCCACACAAATGTAATAACCTGTAGAATTAATCTTAAGTGGTAAATGTGAATGGTATAAGAAAAAATAAAAACTGAAAAAAATTCTACAATAACTTATAAGTGAACTTAAACTATTCCTCCAAAAAGTACAACTTGTTCCGAATAAAAACGAGGCCTCATCCAACTGCTTCATTGAAAAATTAAAAAAAAACAAAAAAGTTACGACTGTTGAACACGCAAGGAGGCAAAAACGTAGAAGAAAGATTGCTGGGTCATTAAAGGGTGTCCCGCTACAAGGATTGGCTGCTTTTTTTATGTTAAAATGATCTTGGCATCAAACCAAGTCACTTTGCAATATATGTCCATTAACTGTTTCCTAACCTATTCTAGATCTCCCCTCTTGTATGGGCTGTGCATCGCTCCTCAGGTCGCTCTAGCTACAGACCCCTGTTTGATCTCTCCTGATAGGCTGCCAGCACTGGTTGCTATTGCTAACAGACCTGGCTTCTACTGCAACCTAGTGGAAGCCAGTAAACACGCCCCTGATTTCAAAATGAAACCAAGAAAACAGGACTGACGTGAGATGAATCAATGTAGTAAGACAATCCCTTTAAGTACTTTTCAGGCTTTCGGTTTAAGGGATTAAAGGTGGAAGCAGACTAAAATCATTGAGACCCCAGTCACATACAAATATAAATTTATGTGATTAGAAAACCATCTCAGAAATCCATAATGGCCGCAGGTTGCTTCTTCACCCCCATTAAACAAATGAAAAAGCCATTAGTAATGTCATCAAGGCCCAGAGCGGCTGCTTGGTCATCTGACTGCTCGGCACAAAGCCTGAAATAGTTTAGGATGAGAAGCTGAAATATGATTCGGGTCATAATCCACAAACTGGAGCAAATACCTGAAAGGGGTGGTCACACGTTAGTGGTTATCTTAGTCCTTAGGAAAGGCCTTTGAAGGGGTTTTGCCACCATGTAATGTTGACGTGGAACCTCACAAATGGTATTTAAATCACTCTTTCTAAATATATGTCGATTACAAAAAGTGAAGACAGAACTACAGCATTTCTCATCCCCATAGTTACCTGAAACCTTCCACTAGACGGGACCAGAGGACCGACAACGGCGGGGCTAAGGGACTCAGAAGAGCCGCACCAGAGGGACCAGAAGAGCCACACCGAGAGGGAACCAGAAGAGCCCGACACCAGAGGGACCCAGAATAGCCGACACACAGAGTGACAGAAGAGCCGACACCAGATGGACCAGAAATCCGACACCATAGGGACCAGAAGAGCCGACACAACCAGAGGACCCAGAAGAGCCGACACCAGAGGACCTAGAAGAGGCCGACACCAAGGGACCAGAAGAGCCACAGCACCAAGGGACCAGAAGATCCGACACCAGAGGGACCCCAAAGGAAGAGCCTACACCTTACATAGGACCAAACGAAGATCCCTACAGCAGTAGGACCCAGTAAGAGCCGACACCAGAGGGACCAGTAAGAGCCGACACCACAGGGACCATAAGAGCCGACCTCAGAAGGGACCTAGAAGACCGACCACAGACGGACCAGAAGGCCGACACCAAGAGGGACCAGAAGAGCGACACAGAGGGACCAGAAAGCGACACCAAGTGACCAGAAGAGCCCGACACCAGAGGGACCAAAAGAAGCTCGACACCAGAGGGACCGAGATGAGCGACAAACCAGAGGGACCAGAAGAGCCGACACCAGAAGGGAACCAGAAGAGCCGACACCAGAGGGACCATAAGACCGACACCAGAGGGACCAAAGAGGCCGACACAGAGGACCAGAAGAGCCTACACCATAGGACCAGAAAGAGCCGACACCAGAGAGGACCAGAAGAAGCCGACAACCAGAGGACCAGAAGATCCGACACCAGAGGGACAAAAGAGCCGACACCACAGAGGACCCAAAGAGCCGACACCCAGAGGGACCAGAAGAGCCCGACAGCCACACCAGAGGGACCAGAAAGAGTCCGACACCTAAGAGGGGACCAGAAGAGCCGACACCAGAGGGACGCAGAAAGAGCCGACACCAGAGGGACCAAAAATACGAGCCGACACCATAGGGACCAGAAGAGCCACCCCAGAGGACAGAGGAGCCGACACACTAGCAGGCGACCAGAAGGCCCGACACCGAAGTCTACCAGACGGAGGACCCTGACACCAGAGGGACGCAGAGGATCCGCTACCAGAAGGACCGAGAGGAGCCGACACCTATAGGGACCAGAGGAGCCGACACCAGAGGGACCATAGAGCGCGACACAGAGGGACCAGAGGATCCGACATACCAGAGGACCAGAGACCGACATCCAGAGGGACAAAGAGCCGACACCAGAGGTGACCAGAAGAGCCGACAATCCCAAGAGGGACCAGAAGAGACCTACCGTCCGAGAGGACCTGATGAGCCGACACCAGAGGGACCAGAAGAATGCCGACAACCCTAAGGGACCAGAATAGCCGACACCAGAGGACCAGAAGGAGCCGACACCAGGAGGACCAGAAGAGCGACACCCAGAGGGACCAGAAGAGCCACGCATCCAGGCTCTGACCACACCAAGGACAGAAGAGCCAGAACACCAGATGGGACCAAGAAGAGCAGACAACAGAGGTGACCAAAGAGCAAGGCCGGACACCAGAGGACCAGAAGAGCCGACACCAGAGGGACCAAATAAGCCGGACACGCCAGAGGGGACCAGAAGGAGCCGACAACCATAGAGGGACCAGAAGGAGCCCTACACCAACCAGAGTACAGAAGAGACCGACACCATAGGGGGACCAGAAGGGCCGACACCAGAGGGACCATAAGAGCGAGCATACCAGAGGGACCAGAAGAGCCGACACCAGATGGACCAGAATAGCCTACACTCCAGATTGACCAAAAGAGTCCGACACCAGAGGACCAGAAGAGCCGCACCTAGAGGTGACCGAGAAGAGCCGCACCTAGAGGGACCAGAAGAGCCGACAACCAGAGGGAACCAGAAGAGCCACACCAGAGGTACCAGAAGAAGCGACACCAGAGGGACCAGAAGAGCCACACCATAGGTACCAGAAAGAGCCGACACCAAGGGACCGAGAAGAGCCGACAACAAGAGGGAACAGAAGAGGCCGACACCAGAGGGACCGAAGATCCGACATCACCAGATGACATAAGAGCCGACACTAGCAGGTGACCAAAGAGCCGACACCAGAAGGACCAGGAAGAGCCGACAACCAGAGGGACCAGAAGACCGACACCAGAGGACCAGAAGAGCCGACACCAGATGGACCAGAAGAGCGGACACCAGAGGGACCTCCAAAGAGCCGACACCAATAGGACCAGAAGAGCCGACACCAGAGTGACCCAAAGAAAGCCGACCACCAGAGGGACCAGAGAGCCGACAACCCAGAGGGTGGACAGAAGAGCCCGACACCAGAGGGACCAAAGTATGCCACACCAGAGGGACCAGAAAGAGCCAGACAACCAGAGGGACCATAGGAGCCGACACAAGGGACAGAAGAGCCGAACCAGAGGACCAAGAGCCGACACCAGAGGGACCAGAAGAGCCGACACCAGAGGGACCAGAAGAGCCGACACCAGAGTGACCAGAAGAGCCGACACCAGAGGGACCAGAATAGCCGCCACACCAATGGGACCCGAAGAGCCGACACCAAGGTACCAGAAGATCCGACACAGAGGGACCAGAAAGAGCCGACACCAGAGGACCAGAAGAGCCTACACCCGAAGAGGTGACCAGAAGAGCCGACAAAACCAAGAGGGACCAAAGAGCCGACACCAGAGGGAACCAGAAGAGCCGACACCAAAGGGACCCCAGAAGAGCCGACAACCAGAGGGACCAGAAGAGCCGACACCAGAGGGACCAGAAGAGCCGACACCAGAGGGACCAGAAGAGCCGACACCAGAGGGACCAGAAGAGCCGACACCAGAGGGACCAGAAGAGCCGACACCAGAGGGACCAGAAGAGCCGACACCAGAGGGACCAGAAGAGCCGACCCCAGAGTGACCAAGAGCCTACACCAGAGGGACTCAGAAGAGCCGACAACCAGAGGGACCGAGAGAGCCGACACCATATGGAACCAGAAGAGCCGACAACCAGGGGTACCAGAAGAGCCGACACTCAGAGGACCGAAGAAGCCGGACACCCGCAAGAGGACCAGAAGAGCCGACACCAGAGGGACCAAAAGGAGCCGACAATCCATAGGACCAAAGATGCCCGACACCAGCGGGACCAGAAGAGCCGACACCAGAGGGACCAGAAGAGCCGACACCAGAGGGACCAGAAGAGCCGACACCAGAGGGACCAGAAGAGCCGACACCAGAGGGACCAGAAGAGCCGACACCAGAGGGACCAGAATAGCCGACACCAGAGGGACCAGAGATGAGGCCGAGCACCAATGGACGCAGAAGAGCCGTACACCCAGAGGGGACAGAATCAGCCGACTACCAGATGGGAAACCAGAAGATACGACACCAGAGGGGACCGATAATGAGCCGGACAACCAGAGGACCGAGAAAGTAGCCGACACCATAGGGACCATATGATGCCGTGACCCAGAGGACCAGAAGGAGCGCGACACCAGAGGACCAGAGAGCCCGACACAAGGGACCAGAGGAGCCGACACCAGAGGGACCAGAGGAGCCGACACCAGAGGGACCAGAGGAGCCGACACCAGAGGGACCAGAGGAGCCGACACCAGAGGGACCAGAAGAGCCGACACAGAGGGACCAGAAGAGCCGACACCAGAGGGACCAGAAGAGCCGACACCAGAGGGACCAGATGAGCCGACACCAGAGGGACCAGAGGAGCCGACACCAGAGGGACCAGAGGAGCCGACACCAGAGGGACCAGAGGAGCCGACACCAAGTGACCAGTAGTGAGCCGACAACCAAGGGACCAGAGTAGCCGACACCAGAGGGACCAGAGGAGCCGACACCAGAGGGACCGAGGAGCCCGACACCAGAGTGACCAGGAGGATCCGACACCGAGAGGTAACCAGAGGACCTGACTCCCAGAGGACCAGAGGAGCCGACACCAGAGGGACCAGAGGAGCCGACACCAGAGGGACCAGATGAGCCGACACCAGAGGGACCAGAAGAGCCGACACCAGAGGGACCAGATGAGCCGACACAGAGGACCTAGAGGAGCAGACAAAAAACCAGAGGGACCAGTGGAGCCGACACCAGTGGGACCAGAGGAGCCGACACCAGAGGGACCAGAGGAGCCGACACCAGAGGGACCAGAAGAGCCGACACCAGAGGACCAGAGAGCCGACACCAGAGGGACCTAAGGAGCCGACAACACCAATTGGACCAGAGTAGCGACACCAGAGGAGACCAGAGGGAGCCGTCCCCAGAGGGACCTAGAGGAGCGACAAACCATAGGGACCAGAGGAGCCGACACCGAGGGACCAGAGGAGCCTACACCAGAGGGGACCAGAGGAGCCACAACCAGAGGACCAGAGGAGCCGACACCAGAGGGACCAGAGGAGCCGACACCAGAGGGACCAGAGGAGCCGACACCAGAGGGACCAGAAGAGCCGACACCAGAGGGACCAGAGGAGCCGACACCAGAGGGACCAGAGGAGCCGACACCAGAGGGACCAGAGGAGCCGACACCAGAGGGACCAGAGGAGCCGACACCAGAGGGACCAGAAGAAGCCTACACCAAGGGACCTATAAGAGCCGACACCAGAGGGACCAAGAAGAGCTGACAAGGCGCGCCCTTGCATGAAACACTATTCTTATCTATGACAGTGAAAATGGAATGAGCTTTTAAGGCACTGCTGGGTAGATAAGTGCAGTCAAGAAGGCTGTGTCCTGCTGTATTGAGAATCCACTGTTGTACTGGTTTATCAGATTAAGTTTTTGAGACGCTCCCCTTATTCCTCACTCCTTGCTCAACCCCCACCCTCTCATCTCCCTGCACCCTTCATGACTCAGTATGATCTGTTTATATTCTACTCCCCTGCTGATAAGAGGTAAGTAACTGGTATCCTGGCAAATCCTATTTAATATTAGATTGTTGGGGTCAATGCTGATCAGTTGTTTGGAGGGGCCAGTTCCATGCACCCTTCATAGCTTATAGCTCTGTAGAGCCTATGACTGTACTTTTAGGCTATGCCCCCACACAGTCGGATTATCCAATCGATATTTTGTTGGCGTTTTTGCACATTAGGGGGTTTCTGTCCGTGGTCTGCGGGTTCAGCCATTCCACTTTACATTGAACAGTTCACGTTCCGCCTGAAAACCAAGCGGAAGAAGAATGAACACTTTTTTTTTTAGACGGTCATAAAATCTGAGTTGTGTAGACTACAGTTCAGATTTTCCATAAGGCCTTGTCCCCACGGCAGGGTTTTTTGGATGGTTTTACAGACAGTTTGCGGTTTGAAAAGCCATCTAAACAGTCTGTCAAACTTTACAATGGACCTTTATGGAAAATCCGTGCAGCGGTCCTCACTGCACGGATTTTCCACCGGATGCTTTCTTAGACCGCCGGCGATCCGAAAAACATTGAACATGTTAATTCTTCCGCCCGGTGGAATGTGAACAAGTCAATGCGAAGGGTTTGACATACCAACCCCGTGCTCCTCTGTTGCACAGACGTGGTAAGGTCACAAAAACAGAGCAAATGCCGGTCAGATTATCCAACCGGTATTCACTCTCTGCAGTGTGGACGAGCCCTTAAAGTCTGTGAGGATGGTTGACAAATCCGAGAACACAGTTTGAAAACCTGTGAGCTGTATGTGATGGACCGCACCCTTAGCCCCGTGTTCACACGGCATATTCAAGCCGTAACTGCGAGCTCGATTGCCGTTCAACATTCGGCGTGAATAATGGGTCGGGCCCGCCGTCCCCATAGAGCTGTGCATTATCCGCTCAGTCGCGTAATAGCGCCCATAATTCTGATGCATGCCCACTCTCTCGCCGGCCCAATGGCGGATTCGCCGAGCGCGGAGGGAGCGACGAATCCACTGTTCTCTATGAGAGCAGTGGATTACCGAAATGACTGCGACGGATTTGGAGCGGTACTGAGCGCAAATCCGCGCGCAGTACGGGCTCCAATCCGTCTGTGCAAACAAGCCGTTTTGAACGGGGTCCCTTGGAGGATGGGTATGGTCATCTAGCGCTTACTAACCTAGGTCCACTATTTCTGCGTGCATTTTTAAGCCTGGCACATAGTCCCATAAAAGCAGCAAAGGTGGATAGCAACAGTTTTAAACAATCCAGAGGAAAACAACGATATGTACAGGTCACATTAAGAACCTTAATCTCGAAAAATCAAAACTGATGTGTTTGGTTGCTCTATAGACATCAGAAGACTATGAGGAAACCACCATTGTGACCATTTGGAGAAGGACAAGGAAGTGAGGAGCACAGCAGTCTGCCCATCCCGTACAGAGGTCCCCACCATGCAGGACTCAAAATGTCACCAACAAAGTAAGATGGAGATTAAAGAGAGAATGAAGCAGATACTAATCCACATGAAGTCCTTCCATATAACATGAGAGCTGATGGAGCTCACTTTCTATGCTGAGGACAGAGGTTCGAGTCATGTACTTTATACACCATGTATGAGAAGTGGGGGGGTGGGGGGGTGGGGGAGAGATAATTTGGCCCTCACCTAGTGCCCAAAAGAGTTGCTCATCCTAAACCATGTAAAGAGAAGTAGAGGACATGTAGTACCTCACTGTACTGTAGAGAGGCGCTATGAGACTGCCAACACTGCATGCACCTCACTAATACATGTAAGAGCAGTACAGGACATGGTAGTACCGCACTGTACTGTAGAGAGGAACTGCTAGACCAACAATCACTGCATGCACCTCACTAATACATATAAGAGCAGTACAGGATATGTGGTATCACACTGTACTGTAGAGGAGCTATAGACCGCCAATCACTGCATGCACCTCACTAATACATGTAAGAGCAGTACAGGACATGAAATACCGCACTGTACTGTAGAGAGGCTAGAGACCACCAATCACTGCATGCACCTCACTAATACATGTAAGAGCAGAAACAGGACATGTAGTACCGCACTGCCCCTGTAGAGAGTGGCTACTAGACCACCAATCACTGCATGTACCTCACTAATACATGTAAGAGCAGTACAGGACATGTAGTACCGCACTGCACTGTATATAGATGCTACTAGACCACCAATCACCGCATGCACCTCACAAATACATGTAAGCAGTACAGGACATGTAGTACCACACTGTACTGTAGAGAGATGCTACTAGACCACCAATCACTGAAAGTACCTCACTAATACATGTAAGAGCAGTACAGGACATGTAGTACCACACTGTACTGTAGAGAGGAGCTACTAGACCACCAAACACTGCATGTACCTCACTAATACTGTAAGACACACAGGATATGTGGTATCACACTGTACTGTAGAGTTGCTAAAAATTGCCAACCATTGTATACACTGCACTAATACAGAGGTTTTACAGGTAAAATGTTGATGTTTATTGGTTGGATCTTCCATCAATCATCAGCTGTGTCTGTGACATTGTATAGGGAGTGTTGTTTCCACATACAATGTCCCAGAAAGACATAGCTTGCCAGAAATACGGCATCCTGAGGTCACTGTAGGGAGGACTGTACAAGAAGTGATTTTTGAACAATGTACAGTTGCACCTTGGAGGGGAAAGTCTTCAACGTTCGCACAGATTGCAAAAGATAAAGAAAAGGTTTAGAGGAGAACAACCGGCACCAAGACGCGGCATTGTCTACCTGGCAAAGTCATTTCAAAATATGACATTCCTGTTGGATGTCCATGGTGGAGGAGGTCTAAGGCGATGTTCACGGCTTAACTGCGGGATGTAATTACGCCCTGCAATTACTCCGTGTGGCCGGGAGCGGGGGGCCGCCATCTCGCATGCCCATAGACTTGCATTGCTAGCGGCGCGTATACGCCGCTGGTAATTCACATGTCAATTATCTCCCCCCGCGGCGGATTCGCCGAGCAGGGAGAGGAGACGTAATCCATAGTTCTCTATGAGAGCTGTGGATTACCGTAATGACTGGGACGGATTCAGCCCGTAACTTGCGCACTCCGGCGCGTAATTACGGACTGAAATATGTCCAGGATATTGCCGTGTGAACATGGCCTAAAAAGGTCTCCAGAAACCGTCCAGAACGTGAGGGACAGACCTCTGCACAAGTCTCCGATGACAGAAAAATCAACTCTGTCCAAAAGTTCATGTCAACCAGCTGCAAAACCAGCTCCTCTTCTTGTGCACCATGTCACAGAGGCACCAGGTCAGCAAACCCCATTTTTTATTTTTGGGCCTGAAGAGGCGAGTGTAGCAGAACATCTGGGGAACTGCAGGCCAATTTATGCAGAAACCCATCTTTATCTGGCTCTGCTGCCCGCACCTCCCTACACATGGAGCGTGGTGTTCGAGCATGCTCGGCTGCACACTGTGGGCATTGATACATATTTTCAATGTGCAAGCTCTGACCACATAGGTGCCCGACTGCGTCCTTGTGCTAAAGGAGTCCACATGACTGCCACGCGGGCCGTGCTACTGAACAGCCAGTGACCCCGGGAGCCATGTGTCCCAGTCCAGCAGCAGATACACGAGCGTGCTCAGTGGTGCTCATCACGGCAGTAATGTCTGCCAGATCCTGGAACAGTGCAGTCAGCCCCCGCCATCTGTGCTTACCTTGTCACCATCTTCCTGTTCTTTGTAAATGGCATGGAACAGTAAACAGTACAGTGTGTGCAATGCTCAGGAAAGGGCAAGAATGCAGCCACACGCTCGGCTACAGTGCGAGCCTTGTGAGGCCCGGCCAACGCTGAACACCTGGCGCCTGCGGCCGATCACAGGAGAGGCCCCCAGACTGCGGGCAATCACAGGAGAGGCGGAAGGAGAGCCCCCAGACTGCGGCCGATCACAGGAGGAGCCCCCAGACTGCGGCCGATCACAGGAGGAGCCCCCAGACCGCGGCCGATCACAGGAGAGGCGGAAGGAGAGCCCCCCAGACTGCGGCCGATCACAGGAGAGGCGGAAGGAGAGCCCCCAGACTGCGGCAGATCACAGGAGAGGCGGAAGGAGAGCCCCCCAGACTGCGGCCGATCACAGGAGAGGCGGAAGGAGAGGCCCCCAGTCTGCGGGCAATCACAGGAGAGGCCCCCAGACTGCGGGCAATCACAGGAGAGGCCCCCAGACTGCGGCCGATCACAGGAGAGCCCCCAGACTGCGGCCGATCACAGGAGGAGCCCCCCAGACTGCGGCCGATCACAGGAGAGGCGGACGGAGTGCCCCCCAGCCGGCGGCCGAACCCAGGAGAGCCGGAAGTAGAGCCCCCAGACTGCGGCAGATCACAGGAGAGGCGGAAGGAGAGGCCCCAGACTGCGGCCGATCACAGAGAGCGAAGGAGAGCCCCCCAGACTGCGGCCGATCACAGGAGAGGCTGTAGGAGAGCCCCCAGACTGCGGCAGATCACCGGAGTGGCGGATGGAGAGCCCCCAGACCGCGGCCGATCACAGGAGAGGCGGAAGGAGAGCCCCCAGACCGCGGCCGATCACAGGAGAGGCGGAAAGAGAGCCCCCAGACCGCGGCCGATCACAGGAGAGCCCCCCAGACTGCGGCCGATCACAGGAGAGGCGGAAGGAGGGCCCCCAGACCGCGGCCGATCACAGGAGAGGCGGAAGGAGAGCCCCCAGACTCAGGCCGATCACAGGAGAGGCGGAAGGGAGCCCCCCGACTGCGGCCGATCACAGGAGAGGGGGAAGGAGAACCCCCCCGCCGGCGGCCGATCACAGGAGAGGCCGAAGGAGGGCCCCCAGACTGCGGCCGATCACAGGAGAGGCGGAAGGAGAGGCCCCAGACTGCGGACGATCACAGGAGAGGCGGAAGGAGAGCCCCCGGCGCCTGCGGCCGATCACAGGAGAGGCGGAAGGAGAGGCCCCCAGACTGCGGCCGATCACAGGAGAGGCCCCCGGCGCCTGCGGCCGATCACAGGAGAGGCGGAAGGAGAGCCCCCTGCGCCTGCGGCCGATCACAGGAGAGGCGGAAGGAGGGCCCCCCTGGCCCGGAGCGGAGGAGCCCGACGGGGACAAGAGAGGCGGAAGGAGGGCCCCCGGCGCCTGCGGCCGATCACAGGAGAGGCGGAAGGAGAGCCCCCGGCGCCTGCGGCCGATCACAGGAGAGGCGGAAGGAGAGCCCCCCCAGACTGCGGCCGATCACAGGAGAGGCGGAAGGAGAGCCCCCCCAGACTGCGGCACATCACAGGAGAGGCGGAAGGAGAGCCCCGGCGCCTGCGGCAAATCACAGGAGAGGCGGAAGGAGAGCCCCCAGACTGCGGCCGATCACAGGAGAGGCGGAAGGAGAGCCCCCAGACTGCGGCCGATCACAGGAGAGGCGGAAGGAGAGCCCCCAGACTGCGGCAAATCACAGGAAAGGCGGAAGGAGAGCCCCCGGCGCCTGCGGCCGATCACAGGAGAGGCGGAAGGAGAGCCCCCAGACTGCGGACGATCACAGGAGAGGCGGAAGGAGAGCCCCCGGCGCCTGCGGCCGATCACAGGAGAGGCGGAAGGAGAGCCCCCGGCGCCTGCGGCCGATCACAGGAGAGACGGAAGGAGAGCCCCCAGACTGCGGCCGATCACAGGAGAGGCGGAAGGAGAGGCCCCCAGACTGCGGCCGATCACAGGAGAGGCGGAAGGAGAGCCCCCGGCGCCTGCGGCCGATCACAGGAGAGGCGGAAGGAGAGCCCCCAGACTGCGGCCGATCACAGGAGAGGCGGAAGGAGAGCCCCCCAGACTGCGGCCGATCACAGGAGAGGCGGAAGGAGGGCCCCCAGACTGCGGCCGCTCACAGGAGAGGCGGAAGGAGAGCCCCCGGCGCCTGCCGCCGATCACAGGAGAGGCGGAAGGAGAGGCCCCCAGACTGCGGCCGATCACAGGAGAGGCGGAAGGAGAGCCCCCAGACCGCGGCCGATCACAGGAGAGGCGGAAGGAGAGCCCCCAGACTGCGGCATATCACAGGAGAGGCGGAAGGAGAGCCCCCAGACTGCGGCATATCACAGGAGAGGCGGAAGGAGAGCCCCCAGACTGCGGCCGATCACAGGAGAGGCGGAAGGAGAGCCCCCAGACTGCGGCCGATCACAGGAGAGGCGGAAGGAGAGCCCCCAGACTGCGGCCGATCACAGGAGAGGCGTAGAAGGAGAGCCCCCAGACTGCGGCCGATCACAGGAGGCGAAGGAGGGCCCCCAGACTGCGGCCGATCACAGGAGAGGTCGGAAGGAGAGAGCCCCCAGACTGCGGCCGATCACAGGAGAGGCGGAAGGAGAGCCCCCAGACTGCGGCCGATCACAGGAGAGGCGGAAGGAGGACCCCCAGACTGCGGCCGATCACAGGAGGAGAGCCCCCAGACTGCGGCCGATCACAGGAGGAGAGCCCCCAGACTGCGGCCGAGCACAGGAGAGGCGGAAGGAGAGCCCCCCAGACTGCGGCCGATCACAGGAGAGGCGGAAGGAGAGCCCCCAGACTGCGGCCGATCACAGGAGAGGCGGAAGGAGAGGCCCCCAGACTGCGGCCGATCCAAAGAGGAGCCCCAGGCGCCAGCGGCCGTTCACAGGAGAGGCGGTAGGAGAAGCCCCCAGACTGCGGCCGATCACAGGAGAGGCGGAAGGAGAGCCCCCAGACTGCGGCCGATCACAGGAGAGGCGGAAGGAGAGCCCCCCAGACTGCGGGCCGATCACAGGAGAGGCGGAAGGAGAGCCCCCAGACTGCGTGCCGATCACAGGAGAGGCGGAAGGAGAGCCCCCAGACTGCGGCCGATCACAGGAGAGGCGGAAGGAGAGCCCCCAGACTGCGGCCGATCACAGGAGAGGCGGAAGGAGGGCCCCCAGACGCAGGCACCAGCAGGATACACACAACAGGGCACCCCGACACCATGCAGACCACAGTGGGGATGGGGCAACAAGTCCAATTTTGGGACTTTTTTTTTTTTTTTTTTTTTTAAATAAGATTTGATTACGATATGTTAAATGCTTTAGAGATGAGGGTCGGTGACTGGGGATGACCATTTATTAAAGTCTTCAGGGGACTATCCCAGCTAAAGAAACCAAGATGTGCATTTCT
This sequence comes from Phyllomedusa bahiana, assembly GCA_025379985.1. Lineage (NCBI taxonomy): Eukaryota > Metazoa > Chordata > Amphibia > Anura > Hylidae > Phyllomedusa > Phyllomedusa bahiana. The sequence goes on from JAODAL010013898.1 coordinate 76,313, forward strand.
GTGTTTCACCTTAGGAGGGTCAAAAATTTAGTCTCTCTGAAGTCAGTTACTACAATTAAAGGGGTTGTCACACTACAAGGATTGCTGCTTTTTATGTTAAAGATCTTGCAAAAACAAGTCACTTTGCAATATGTGTCCATTACGAACCACTCACAGCAAAGAATTTTAAGTGATAATTAAGTTATATTTTAGAATGGATTTTGGATAGATTTTTCTGTGATTTTTTTCTATGTGTCCATTAACAGTGTTCTAATTATTCTGAGATATCCCCTCTAGTATGGGCTACATCAGCCACTTAGGTTGCTATAGCTACAGACCTGGCTTCTACTGCAGCCTAGTAGATGCCAGTAAACACGCCCCTGAATTCAAAATAAAACCAAGAAAACAGGACTGAGGTGAGATGAATCAATTTAGTGAGACAACCCATTTAAGTGATGCCTTAGTGATACTGCAATAGTGACCAACATGGTGCCCAGGAAGCCTCTTACTCTTAGCAATCGTAGGTTGGGGGGAAATAACACTGGATTGTTGATCACAGGGTAACTCAATGCTGTAACCCTAAATCATCAGCTGCAGATAAACCCACCAGTGACAAGTGTGCAGCTTCACTGTAGCACAATCAATGGGTAGTAGGGTCACTCTCAGGGTCTGTTCACACTGTGTCTTCAACAGATTTTTGATCCGAAAAACGCATTCAAAAGCGCTGTGCAAGACGCATCCAACACACAGCTGCGTGTTTGGATGCGTTTTTTGCTGCAGCAGGATCGCACCCTATAGTTTTAAAAGGGGCGCCTGCTGCATCAAATGGGTCAAGAAAGATGCATGTAAAACAGGCATTGGCAATCACTCATCTGAACATCGATGTGTGTTTTACATTGAAGGCAATGTTAATCACACTGCACAATGTTAGATGTGTGTTAGGGCATGTCCCCACGGCGCGGGTTTTCCGCCCGGCGGCTTTTCTGCCCGCGGGCCACTCAAAAAAACGTTGAGCATGTTCATTCTTCCGTCCAGTTTCCAGACGGAATATGAACACCTCCCTGGGAGGGGGGAGGGCTGTTCTCCACTCATCACGGAGAAAAGCCGTCCCCCCCGCGGCCGTGGGGACGGCCGCAAAACCGGACAAATACCGGCCGGGTAAATTGACCGGTATTTGTCCTCTGCCTTGGGGACGCAGCCTTTGGGTCCGTTTAGGGTCTGAAACACAGAAGCAAACTCTCTATAAATGGATCCAAAATGGTATCCAACATACCCTTAAAATCAATGGTGTGTATGTGTGTGTATACGTGTATGCGCGTGTGTGTGCGCGTGTGCGTGATGCACAACCACTCTGCAAGATTTTTAATAGCTATTGTATTGGGTGAATGTGGAACTAAGTGAATTAGAAATCCTAATTTCTTAACCCAAACACTTTAATAAGTGGGCAAGGACCATTCACTGGTCACTGTCCCTAGTAGTAATGTGATTTTTTGTTCTGTAGCGATCACTTCTCAGCAGTCTCTTCATCAGAGTCAGGAGCTCTGTTCACATAAATATATTTGTGCATGTTGGATGTGTGTATTGGGAGAATACCCCAGGTGTATACCACATACTCATTTAAGGCCTATCCGCTGAATATACAAACGCAATCCAATATCAGCAGCACACGATCAACACTAAAAAAAACCCCTCAAAAATCAAAAGGCACATAAGAATTTTTGGAAAAGCATTTTTGAGGTTCTTCGTTCACTTTTGATCAAAATCGCTTAAAGGGGTTTTGCCACGATGTAATGTTGACGTGGGATCCTCCAAAATGGGTATTTAATCACTTTTCTAAATATATGTGATTACAAAAATTGCAGTCTGAGAGAGCTACAGGCTGCCTTACCTGCCCTTAGTTACTTCAAAGCTTCTACTAGATACGACCCGACAAGAGCTGCTGGACGGGCTTGTGCAGAAAACACTTCTTATCTGATGAGAGGGAGCTGAAGAAGCTTTCAAGGCACCGGGTTGAAATATGTTGTGTTTTGTATACAGAATCCACTAGTTGTAGTTTGATTATTTGAGTGAGCATTTCACACGATCCCTTATGCATGGCTCTGTGCTCTGGCTGTGTCTCTCTCTTAGCTCAGCTTGGCTTGTTTACTTTTGCTTCTTAGCAGATAAGGCACGTCCTGGCAAAACTCCTTTAAGCCCAATCAGCAAGGGGACCTCAATACAGGTGGGAACCTACACTAAGGATATATTATATATATATATATATATATATATATATATATATATATATATATAATATAGTATATATATATATATAATATATATATAATCATGCATACACACGGGCCGCCCTAGGTCACAGCGCATGCCCACCACAACACTTTCCAATAAAAGATAAAAGTCACCGAGCCCCAGGAACAGCAGCTCTGGGCATGAATGTGGCCTCTGAGCACAGCACTAGCAGGTTATCACCCGTCCACACCCCCAGCAGGACGGCCGCTGCTACAGAAACCCATGAAGCAGGAGAAAGCCATTATGCTAACGTTTTAGAAATAAACAGCGAGTGCAATTCTTGGCAAGACAAACATTTGTTAAAGTTCGAAGCCTGAGAGCGGAATCGCTGGCAGCCGGAGAAAGCTGAGACACATGGCTGAGAGCTCAGCAAGCGGCGGACCCCGCCGGACGGACCGCTGCTCGCTCACACACCTCTGCTAGCTGAAGGCTGCGATGCACCAGAGACTACGGCACATCCAATACTAATAGCCCGGTAATGAGAAGTGATAGGGGTGGGGGGGCGCTCCCGGCCATTACACTGAAGGCTCGTGCTCGCTATGTGAATACATTCAGGTGTCGGTAGTTCCTGCAGCACAGCCATAAGCCCCTATCCACCTGCAGAGATCTTTTTGGCTGCGCTCAGGATAGTACGTGTGACGTCCATTATGGGAAAGCACAGCAGACCTCCTGTACCAGGCAGCCTCAAACTACAACTCCCATCATGCATTTATATAATCTATAACAGTGGGCATGATGGGAGTTGTAGTTTCCCAACAGCCGGAGGGCCGCAGTTTGAAGATGCCTGCCCTATACCAAGGATCACCGCAATATCCAGCAGCCGCGTGGCTGTACAGTGTTATATACCTGGGAACAGTTCTGCTGCATCGCCGTGGTGTGAACAAAGCCTGAGCGTGGCCATACACCTAAGGCAATGTCCACACGGCTTAAAACTGGACGTATTTCAGTCCGTAATTACCCGCCGGAGTGCGCCAATTACCGGCTGAAAACGGCCCATTCATTACGGTAATCCACAGATCTTATAGAGAACTATGGATTACGTCTCCTCTCCCCGCCCGGCGAATCCGCCGCGGGGGAGATAAGTGACATGTGAATTACTAGCGGCGTATACGCGCCGCTGGTAACGAAAGTCTATGGGCCGGCGAAGTGCTGGCCCCCCGCTCCCGCCCCCGGCCACACAGCATAATTGCGGAGCGTAATTACGCCCTGCAAATACACCGTGTATGTGGTCTTATTGGGGAATTGGGAACAAGTCGCTGCTGGACCCCTTTGGATGGGGCTTACATGCACTGATAACAAGATCGTCAAGTGTGGAAATTCAGCATCTTACAGAATAAGGGACACAGCGCTGGAAACAGCAGGTCTGACACTAGCTTGTGCTGTCCTCAGCAATAATCTGTGTGACAGGTTCTCTTTAATTGTATGGGAACCTCAATGTGGAATTATCCCTAACAGTATCTCCAAATATCTGTAAGCTAATAATATCACCCCATGTAATCAGGTCCACGTAGTGTTATTGTCGAAGGTCCAGGTTCTGTAGCTCCATCACTGTGACCTTCAGAGAGGTGTAGGACCATCCCTGAGATCTGGAGGAGCACTAATCTACTCCAGAAGCCAAGCCTGGATTTCGATATAAGCGCCCTCTCTACTAATCTTTCGCAGCTTCAAGTTTAGCCTTTATTGCTCATTTCATCTAAACCAACAAAACGTCTTTCCCAGGTCCAACAAAAACTGTAATGAGCTGGAACTTGCACAAGAAAATGTAAAGAAATCGATAGGGAACAAAGGCGGTCTCTGTTAGGTCTCTTGAACCGGGTCCAGACTAAGTTATATGAAGCGTACGCCACTATTAATCTAATGCGGCATTGCCAAGTCTGTGTTTTTGCAGAATGGCAGCGCCAGTTTTTGGCTTCTGGAGGACATGGGAGCAGCAATGGTCCAGGGCTCTGCCTGCCGATTCCAAGCCGAAATTTCCCAGAGATCCAATTACCAGAAACAGCGGAGGAGCTCGATTACCCTGTTATTCTTGATTTTCTTTGTTTTTATTGGAAAATACGTACAATTCAGTAAATTAATAGCGTTGTATGAGATTAGAAACACATGGCTTCTTCCAGAAATAGTGCCCCTTGTGTCCTTAGGCTGTGCCAGGTATTGCAGCTCTGCCCAATTCACTTCATTTGCAAAACCAGACACTTCCCCATGATGTCTCTCTGTTATTAGAGAAAAGCAGACTTTTTTTTCTTACTAACTTCATGAAATATTCACTTGTGCAGACCATGAATCATACCCCTAATCACAACCCCCCCCCCCAAATCAGACCACTAATCACACCCCCTCCCCCCCAAATCAGACCACTAATCATACCCCCCACAACGCGGTCTCACTTATTGAAATCCATGCCACACATCAATCAGACTGGGATATTCCTGAATGCAATAGAAAACATAATAACAAACATGTCAATTTAATGCCAAAAATTATTACAAAATCAGCATATATAATCCGACTGACAACTAAAACAGCATTAAAAACCATAAAATCCCGCCAAAAAAATAAAATACAGGTGACATATCCTCCACTAATAGTCAATAGAAATAGTCTGGAAGGATGCAAAATAGATATATATCAAATCAAGTGATTATACATAGAGTTAATGCATCAAACCAGATACAGAACTACTTCTGACGAAGCGTGGGTATACCACGAGAAACGCTAAAAGTTTTTAGTTTTATTGCTTTTACTGTGGGAAAAATTCCCCTATTTTTAACAATAAAACACTTTTTTTAAATAGAGTGTTTCATACCACGTTCCACAAGAGCGTCGAAGTCCCTATTATTGTTTTTTAAGCTATATATTTATTCCCCACACACCTTTGAACGTGGAGGTCCGGACGACTGGCTGCCATTATCGTGGATTTTAAAAGGAGTGATATACGCTTATGAGAGTCGTGCCTCAATCAGCTGCACAACCACTCCAGGTGAGACCCTCCGACTAAACAATTTATTTTGTTTAAACTTGCTTCACTATTGTGCGCCCTTTTCTCTCCGTTTTCTCTACAGATACAGAACTATATAGGAACTGATATTTCAATCCATTACCCAAGTGGTGGATATGTCACCAGGGAGGGTATTGGCCTGGACGTGGGTTACGCCGGCAGCTTTTTCAACTGAATGCAGTCCAGTAATTCAATCTGCAGCAAATCCAATGATGGCAGGGACGTAGTGGTGACCCGTGTCCGAGGCTCGGGCCGCACCTGCGCTGCCATTTCTCTACTCCCTCATATGTAATGACAATCACAGTGGGGCCGGATCAGTGTCATGACAGCCACCAACAGCCCCCGACCGATCCCACCGACTAACTGCAAGGATCCCATCACGTTGTCCGTTCTTGGAACAGAAGAAAAATAGCATCAAATGCGGCAACATCTTTTCCCTCTGCATGAGCGAGGCTCAATACAGCTTTACAGTACAGGAACATATAACATCAGCCCTATGTTCTAGCAATCAGCACCAAAACAAGTGCCTGGACCACATCTGCAATTGGATTTCCATTCAAACTGGATGCAACCAATCTATATCCAAAACCATTCTTCTGTATTTAATGGATTTCTCCCCAAAAAAAAAAAATTCTTGATTTCTGTTGAAAATGGATCAATTTTGTTTTATGCCCCAAAATAAGAGCGCACGCGGAGGAAAAAACCATGACCGATTCATTTAACAAATGTAAAAATGGATGTTTTCCACTGACTTCAAAGCAGAAAAAAAAAAAAATTCTATGGAAACAGCCCAGCGCGCATTGCAGTTTTTTTCACCAAATAAACAGAAATCTGACATAGGATCGGGAGAGGATATTCTGGTAAATAGGACTTCTAGCAATGGAAAAATTCAGCCCGCTCCATGCCTCCTTGTGCCCCCTTTTCTGCCTGTTATGAAGTGGAGCCCTAAGCGTCGCCTACCTGTCGTCCCAGCCCTGATCTGATTGAATGGTGCTAAACTGAATTAAACTGAAGACCTAAAAACCTCACTGAAATAATGGGCCGCCTATTTCCATGTTTTCTATTCCTGAACAGATCAGAAAGTCACAGGTAGACGCGACCCGCCCGACAATTCATCATTCTGTATCACAGCAGGATAGGACGGCAGTGCACTAGGATAACAAGCGCCATCTGCTGGCACAACACTGCAGTGCACCACAAAGCACATGGTGGAAGCTGTGCAGTCCTCTATGGGGGAGACGAGTAGCTGTAGCCTGATCCTTGGTTGGGGCACCATATATTTAGCACTAACTGCAGGTAGTCTGCTACTAATACGACGTTCAGACCGCACCAGAGCTCTGCATCACGGCCGTATTCATTCCATGTGGCCTGCACTTTGTTCCACGCGCTTCACTGCAGAACGTGCACGTCCAATAGAAACTAATGTAGGATTTATGGCGCTTAGACACCAACTCTTCTGCCCATAAGAATAGTGTAGAATGCGCCTGAATGTATGAACCTGCTCTACAGCGGATCGGCACATTCTAGCGCTAAGACGACAATTCTGACTCAGGTAAATCACTCTGAAAGTGCTCTACCTGTTCCAGCTGTAATGCGCCTAGAAATGCTGTACTAAAGCTATAAATCTATATCTTCATACGATTCTAGCAGGCCTTGCCCCCACCCCCACCCCCTACCCCGAAATCAGCCGCATTTCACAGTGCCGCGGACGCTATGTAATGCGTCTGATAATGGCGTGCGGGTGATTTACCAATATAGTGAACGGGGCTGTGCTGGATATCGGGTTGAAAAGACGCAGCCCTGTTCATACATGTCGCCCTATGAATCCAAATTCTAATAACTTGACTGTCATGGAAAATCCACAGACTGAACAGCAGTGGAAGACTGCAGGACTATAAACCATTGTGCGGAGAGGGTGAAACTTTGCCAAACCCTGATCCAGCCCGACATAGCCCAAAAAAGCGTCAACAGCGAGCAGGACCGCGGTCCGGACGCAGGAGGACATCCACTTCCCCAGAGGGCACAGCCAGTGCTTGCCAGAGGCAACGGCAGCATTTTGGATTTGGGGCTCTGTCGCGCACCCCTATACTGCTCAGCAACGGAAAGCACAGCACAGACAGCCCTACCCAGGCACCCTCCAAGGTGCCCAATGTTAAAGAGGTGGAAGGGGCAGGCTATTATACAGCCTCAAGGGAACCCGCTGCTACGAATGACGCAGCACAAAAATCGCTGCAGGTCGCTCGGTCCCAACCGTGTAGGTTTTACCCATTTCAGGGTAAAATACTGGTGAGGTTGGGCAGGGTGCGTAGAGAAGCGACCATGGTCGGGAGAGAGGAGTCCGATGTGCGGCTTCTCTTCACCCCCTTCAGCCGGCGGTTTCCGTTCAGACCTCCACACTTCAGGGTTAGAAGGTTCCAGCTATAAACCGGATCTGATCAAAGCGCCTGTGCAGGTGGGTGGAGTGCATAAACCCAGGTGGGAATCTGCCACTTTTGATCAGATCAGGTTTAGAGCGGGAACCTTCTAACCCTGAAATGTGTAGGTCTGGACAGACACTAAGAGAGGTAGCATGTAGCATAGGTTCCCAGCTGAACTGGGGTCACCTTGCCGTGGTAGGTGGGCATTTGCAGTTTTGATCAAAAATGTACACCAAGAACCTAAAATTATTTCATAGTAGCAGAAATGCTGTTTCAAAAAATGTTCACATCTGTTTTTAGTGATTTTAGAGTGCTGCTGATATTGTGTTTGCGTAGCTTTTGACTTGCTCACCAGCGTGCACCAATACGTTTATTTCTGAAAACGGATGTGCTGACCAGTTTTTTGTTTTTTAACCTCACCAGGTGTCAGCAAGGCATTTCTGGGCTGACCCCACAAGCTTGGGACCAAGTACCCTGCAGCCATTTCATGGTGCCTGTGATTGAGCATAAAATAGCCAACCGATTCCCTTTAAAGGGCATCCGGCCTGTTACTGAGCATGTGGGGGCCACCAGGACCTGGCTCACTGTGATGAGGAGTCTGACACCTGTGACCTGAGAGAGGAGAATCTGCAGGTTTCCACCTCTGAAAGGTTTGAACGTTACATCCTAAGAAAAGGAGGCAGGAGGTCTTCCTCATCACAGGCACACACAGCTCCATATGGAGCCTGGCACGTCGGCCATGACAGATTCGTCTTCCGGCGTCAGCCTGCATTAGAGATGGATAGGACAGATGTCAGCCGACAAGCTGCCACCTGCTGCTGTCTCTGCACAAAGCATGGAAGGGGACCCGAAAAATCAGTCTGATCAAGATCATAGCAACACTATGCAGGACACACGGGTGCGTCACCTGCGCCTCGCTCCAGCAGATATCCCAACACCGAGCCCAGAATCCTCCCGCGCTGCAGCCCCTGGGCAGGTGATACCTTCTGACTGATCTCACTACTTTCATCAAGTGCCAGAGGTGACGCCTGGAGACTCACATGCTCGGCCCGAGAGCCTGGACCCAGCCTGCGCCGCGCTCCTCACACACCAGATTCCAGCAGGAGGCCGCTCTCATGTCCAAGTGACCAGCGCTCATCTCTGGGCTGATACCAACACTCAGGCAGGACGCACTACATTATCCCGGTGGAGCCCACATCACCTGTATGAAGCCTGAAAAGAGCGACATCCACGTCCCTGCCCTTAGGCTACATTGCATCAGACAACGAAAAGCCGAAACCTAACGATGCAAGGATCGCGGTACTTGTTATGTTTTGCACAAAATACACGGTTGGTTCTTTTTTGTGTCACCCATAGAATTGAATAGATGCCGAAAAAACTAAAAGCGCCGGCGTATTATACAGCAAGTTGTACAATCCGCCGCAGCAGAAAGACGATCGTAGAAAAACGACCCGTGGAGAGAACTGCTCATCTTTTCTAGTGTTGTCTATGGGGCTGCAGCAGCAATCGTATTTTCGGCACTTTTAAAATCCTATAAGCAACAAAAATACAAGCACATTGCTATACAGCGTAGACACAGCGGCACAAAGACCAGACTGGTCATCAAGTCACCAGATCCACAAGATCACAACCGGACGGCCCCCGGTTATAGCGCCGGGGGGCGGCCGACAGCTACCCCAGGCTACTAGCCACATCACCCACCCGGCACGTGCGGCCCGTATATAACCTGGGGTGGCCCGGCTATAAAATAACCTATGGGGGGCCCCCGGGCCTATATATAACCTATGCGGCCCGCATATAACACCTATGCGGCCCGCATATAACACCTATGCGGGCGCCGGCCCTATTTTAACCATATGCGGCCCCCCCCTATATAAACCTATGGGGGCCCGCCCGTATAACAACCTATGCGGGCCGTATATAACACCTATGCGGGCCGTATATAACACCTATGCGGCCCGTATATAACCTATGCGGGCCGCGCGGCCCGTATATAACCTAGACGGGCCGCGCCCATAAAATAGTATGGCCACCATTAACTGTTTTATAACGTTTGTTAAACCTGCGCGCCGATAGGAACCTTCTCTGGCCGTAGAAGTGCGCGGGACCCGTATATCCCCATGCGCAATGCCGGACGCCCAAATAATCAGCGCTGAGTCGGGTAAGCCCTGAAAAAACTGGTGCTCCGATAAACCTGCGGGGCCGCCGGCCCGTTTAACTCCCGGCCGGAGGGTTGTACCCGTATATCCTCGGGGCGCAGCCTGCGGCTCTTATATAAGCCCCAAGACTGGACGCTGCAGTTTTCCTGGTTGGTGGACCAGAAAACGCCACAGCATTTCTACTGGTGTTTTACTTACATCAGCGAACCTGCACCAAACCAGGTTTCTGTGCAGAGTCTGAATGGGGACCGGTGCGGGTTGTCCACGTAGATTTTTTTTAACCCCTTAAGGACCATGTGATTTTTTTATTTATTATTTTTTTTACTTTTGTTCCTCATTGCATCACAAGGACTAACTTTTATTTTTTAATAGCCATACGAGAGCTTGTTTTTCTCAAGTCACAGTACATATAACCTATAGATTCATTCTTATTTTTTTAATGCAGGACTGGGAGGGAAAAAAAAAAAAAAAGCACACTAATTCCGCCACAGTATTTTTTGCATTTTAAATTTTCCGCCAGCATCATATTAAACGCACTGTGATAACTTTATTCTGTGGGTCAGTGCGATTATGGGAATGCCATAGTTTTTTTCCAATTAACTTTTGTACAAAAAAAAAAAAATTTTTTTATTTTTTTTTTTTTTACTAAAAAAGGTTTGTGTTTCTGCCTTCCAAGACCTATAACATTTATTTTTCTGTTGACAGATCTGAACGATGGCTTTTTTTTTTGCAGGATGACTTGCTCTTATTGGTACCATTTGGGGGTACATAAGACTTCTTGATCACTTTCGAGGTTTTTTTTTTTAAAGAAAGTTAGTAAAAAAATAAATGGCATTTTGGCATGGCTGTTCTTCACAAGATAAATGTGATAATATTGCAACTTATGGTTGCAGCGATACAAATTATAAATATTTGTTTAGTCCTTATTTTCTATAGATAGGAATTTTGTTAGGAGAAAAATTTTATAAAGATTCGACTTCTTTTATTAATATTTTCAGTCCCACTAAGAGACTTAAAGGAGTTGTCTCACTACAGGCTTTCAGCCTGCTCCAATGTGTCTGGAGCAAAGGATTTTTGAATTTAGGGGCGTGCTTCTTGTCTGCCTCTTCTCCTCCCTCTTCCCCCCTCCCCTCAGCACACAGAAAGCTCTCCTCCATAACTTCTATACAGCAGGGGGAAGGCTAGGGGGTTTGCTGTCAGAGTTAACCCTGTGTGTGCCTGCCTAGGTCTGCTGCAGGCTCTTGCTGATCTTCTCCACAGTCAGGAGAGGGCTGATCTGTGAATGTGGAGAGGTCTGTGAAGCTGTGATTGCTAATAGCAGAGTAGGGGGGGGGGGGGGTGTAAGTGTTCCTATACCCCCTGCTTAGCATAAAATAATCCACATATCCAGCAACAAACAAACCCTGTCAGAACAGACACAGGGCAGCTGTGAAGTGAGTTACTATAATCACGATGTGTCACTAGTACAGCAGAGCATGAAGCGTTCACATGCCCCCCTGATCTGTTCTATTAGTATAGTCAGAGCTCCACAGACACATCATGACTATAGTAACACACTTCACTGCTGTCATATCGTACTGACCAGAGATCAGCCTCATCTCTGCTTTCCTCAATCTGTGTAGAGAGCAGGAGGGAGCAGGCACACACAGGGTTAGTCCAGGCAGCACAGACACAGAAGCCAGAACCCTCCCCCCACTACAGAAGCATACTGTGCAGGAGGGGCTCTGTGCTCAGACCTGTATTCAGAAGGTGATGAGTCATCAGACCTGACAGCCAGTGAGATAAAGATCAACAGGTCTGCTGCTATAGGGATTTGAGAAGCTGATGCACTACTACTACCAGGGACAACTCAAAATCAGTAGGACATTTGTAATGAACATACATTGCAAAGCTGCTTGTTTTTTTAAAGATCTTTTAATTAAAACCCAATCATTGTAGTGAGACAACCCCTTTAAGTATGCCATCCTACTGGACCTTACCTCTGGCAGGACCAAAAAAAGCAAACCCGTAAATCAGACCTAGAAGTCTTTATGAGGTCCCCGGCTGCCATGTCAAACCATCAGTTCTCTGGGAACACATTGTAGGGGATGCCCTCCCTCTAAAACCACTTAGGTGCAATGGTCACTCACTAATCACCGTGGCATCTAAGAGGTTCAAGAGCTGGGATCTGAGGTCCGTCCCCTCTCTTAGAGCGCAGTCCTGGCTGTCAGACACCCGAGCCCAGTACATGTGCTCAGTTATATCTGAAACTCCTATGAAAATGAATAGAGGGCATCCGCAGGCCGCCTCGTTCTGTGACACGGCCGGCTCATGCCTCTCTACAAACCAACCTGTTACGCGGATAATCCGTCATAGAGCCCTACACTGAACAGTAATATCAAGAAAGGTCACTTGTCTGAAGCTCCGACCACATGGACCAGGAACTAGAACTAGCAGTGAGAATGGAGACAAGGGGGCAGATTTATCAATAGTGTCTTACTTTTTGACAGTGTAAAGTTAGACTAGACAGTTTTATAATGCGCCACATTTATCATAGTGTTGATAAATCTGGTGCAGGTTAGAACTGTCTAGTCTAACTCCCGTACCACAATTAAGTTGTCTTACTTTCACACCAGAAACGCGACAAAATCTGGGCGCATTTATGGGTCGCACTTAAGCCACGCCCCCTTTCCCCGCTAAACCACGCCCCCTTTTACGAGGCCACGCCTCTTTGTCAGACGAGGCGCAGAAGCGTCTGGAACTGTCTAAAACACATAGTAAATGTGGCGAAAAGCTGGTTTCTGGTGCAAATCTGCCCCAAGGAGTTTTTTTTTTTGTTTCTTTTTTTTTTTAGTGCCGCATAGTTTTATTTCTAAAATGAAACCGCATGGACAGTATCTTTGAGGAAGAAAAAAAAAAAACAAGTTGTAAACTTTGCAGTGCATCTGCAATCTGTAAAACCAGCAAAACTAACCTTAACGGGGTTGTCTCGTCTCACAGTTTCGTAGAGTCTGTAGCATTCTCTCATTCATGCATCCTGTCACTACCTGGTCAGGTTGTGGGTAATTAGCATATGGGCGTCATGTATTCAGACTTCTGCTAATTAGTCTAGATTAGATAAACAATCTCCTGCTACCAGAGCTAAAGTAAACAGAAGTAATTAGCGTTTTTTGTCTGAAAGATCAGATAACACACAAGCTCTCAGGCTGCCAACAGTTCTGTGCCATGACATCACTCCCTGCTATCAGATAAGTCAAACAGAGGGGAGAACAAGCAAATAGGTCTGTAACTAGAGAAACCAGAGAGTCAAAGGGAAA